>JZKD02S2071240.1:259784-273785 GCA_000966675.3 Picea glauca | reverse complement strand
CTCTCTCTCCTTGTTGGGCATCTGTTACATTATTTGCACGACTAGATCTATTGTCTGATACATTGCGTCAAGCGCGTAGGGGTTAAGGGGAAACATCCCTGAGATTTTTTTTCCTTGGGAAATGTGTCACATTTTTGCCTCATTTTTCTTGTCGCCTTGATTTTTGTGTCCATTGTTGAGTGATTTTTCGGCATATGGTTTTTGTCGGTGTTTTTGATTTCCAGTTAAGGAATTAGGGTTGTTGACTAATCCAGTTCATTGGGTTAGGTTTTTGGATGTCACTGGCTCCTATATGTATATTGTATTTTAAACAATGTATCACTATGAATGAATATAGAATATGCTATTTTTCTCGGTTTGGTTTTCCAAGGGAAAAATCTCTATGTAATGTGTGTATTTTCCATTGTATCTTTTTTGTTCTTTTATTGAAAATCTATTTGCAGTAAAATATTGTAGTAGGTTAAAATATACATTTGGTATCAGAGATTTGTTGGCTTTAGGGAGACACCCTTGTTGTCAAGAGTTTGGCTTGGGATTGTGATAATCCTTGTTATAGTAGGAGATCTGTGGTATTGATTTTTTAGGTGAAAATAAATGGTGATCATTTTGAAAATGGAGATCGAGAAGTTCAATGGGTAAATTTTTGAGATGTGGAAGCTCAAGATGGAAGATTTGTTGGTGAACGAAGATCAGTGTATCGTGGTGGATCCAGCTACTGCACCTACAGGAACTTTGAAAAATTACTGGAAAAAGTTGGATCAGAAGGTGAAGAGAACAATCCAACTATGTATCTCAGATTCAATATTATTGAATGTGTGAGAGGAAGCTACAACCAAAGATTTATGGGATAAGTCGAGGAAGTTGTATCAGTCTAAGTCCCTAGTAAATAAACATTTCCTGAGAAAGAAGTTGTATAACCTAAGGATGAGATATGGAGACTCGGTGGAAAAGAACTTGAACACCTTCAATACTATGGTAAGTCAGTTAGTATATGTTGAGATTAAAATTTCAGATGAAAATAATTGTATCAATTTATTGTGCTCTTTACCAAAATCATGGGATAGTCTGGTTGTGTCCATAGGTAGTAATACAATTTCCTTGAAGTTTGATGAAGTGGTCTCATCCTTGTTGTCAGAGGAGATGAGACGGAAGAACATGGAAGGACAGAGCACAGATGCATTATTTTCAAGAGGACACTCCTAGTAAAGAAATATATCTAAGTCCTCAAGTGGGAGATATAAGTCTAAGGGTAGATCTAAATCTCCCATAAATTTTGTAAAGGTATGTTGGAGATGTGGAAAAGAAGGGAACTACAAGAAGTAGTGAAGATTCTGTTATTCCATATCCTAGGGATAATTAAGGAGATTATGTCTCAAGGCCCACAGGTCCTAGACATGGAGTGTTGAGAATCGGATGACTTGAGCATGTCCCTGGAGGGCCCATCTTTTCTTTAGTGAACCCCATCTATCAAGAACAGAAGGATCCATCCCACCAGCCTGGTCTTGAAGTAGAAGTAAGTCTTGCTCCATGAGGTAATGAGTCTGGGTATCATGGTATGTGTCACTCTTATTTTTTAAGCACTTGAATATGTTTCACTGAATTCTCCTTCATTTCATAATGTTTTCTTGGAAATTATGATCTTTAACTTGTTCACACCTAGGAAGGTGACATAATTCCCTAGTAAGTTGATTCCCATTTAGGATGAGTTCCCATTGGGTGGGTCTATGAAAGGTCATCATCCATTCCCTCCATACTTACCACTTTCCATCATTACTCCTCTCATCTCCCCCCACCTTGGTTCGGCATTGGGTTTTCCACGCTAGGAAGGGTTGTACCTTGCCTTTTGGAAAGAAGGGGCTAAAGGCCTAGAGGGTAAAAGTAGTTGGCAAGAGTTAAAATCCAAGATGAAACCTTTGAGATTCTTCACCCAAAGATTCCCAAGAAAGCAATAAAATGTTTGTTAGTAAGAAAAGGGGACCCATAAGATAAATCAAACTCAAGGTACTAGTTGGTGGATGGGGGGTCTCATCATGAGTTGGCCTATTAGGTCCATGGTCATGTAGCGGTATGACACTACCACCTATCTAGTCAACAAACCAGGGTAGTGGCTCTTGGTGGCATAGCTAAGAGAAAAGGGGTATCATCACAAGGCAACCTTCTCATTTGCATGAAATGCTTGTGGGTAACACTATCACCTCTAGTAGGCATGCTAGGAAAATGTCCCCCAACTTTTCCCTTGAAAATAAAATCAAAATAAATAAGAATAAGAATAAAAAGAATTGAATGATCTAGGAAGCAATGACATCCATGATAAGGTGAAACTCTCCCTCTACAGAGGCACCAATGAGCAAGACCTGCATTTCCCTATTATCACTATACCCTTTTCCCAAACGTTTCCCTTATGCCACTTCACACACACTTACATGACCTAGATTGGTTCTCACCTGGGAAACACCCCAACATTAAGGAGGATTAGCCCAATAGGACATCATGAGACCTTCTCCAAACCTGACTTGTTAAACTGCATAAATTCTTTAATCATTTGTCTGGGTAAAGGGTGGTTTGATGCACATGTTTGGTTAATTTGATTATTAGATGTTATTGTCATTGCTATGATACCTGTGACTTATGAGATCCTGGAGGGTGTACTTTTTTTTTCAGCAGGACTTTGCCCAATGGACAGGTACATATGGGGGACTAATTAGGTTGGACCTCCATGGGGCTGAAATCCCAATAGACGGATGTTGTGACCCCACCAGGGGGAAAGGGAAACTAGAGGCTTGCACTAGGAAAAAGGAAGGACGTTGCACCAAGGACGCTCCAACAGACCTAGAACCATGAGGGTTTTTCCTTTCCACTTGGACGTTGACCGTTGAGGGAACATGATTTCATCATGTTGACCTTGACGTCATCCAGAGCTAGGGTTTGCAGTTATGAGGGAAGTTGTGTCTTGTTGGCACATGTGGCATCATCCAGGGCCTTTGGAGACCAAACATCCTGCTTCTGGATCCCAATGTTCCACCTTGAGGGCTCAACATCACCCTAGAAGGGTATGACATCACCTCTAAAAGTGATTTTAGGGTTTAATTATTTGGATTTGTGTAAAAACAAGATCTTTTATGTAATTTGGCCATGTCGGCCTTTTGATGACCTAATTTTAATTAAAGGTCATAAGTATTGTATAAATAGAGATAAATTTATCTCATTTTTTCATCATCACTCACCACACAAGTGGTGAAGTCTGAAATTTGCGCCCTCTTTAGGGTTATTGGCTGAAATTTTAGGCGCACTTCTTGGAGGAGGTTATTTTTTGGTGTTTCTTAGATATTTTCATGGTGGAGGATCTTCAGCTAGGGTTTAAGTTTGATTATTCTTGGTGAATTATGTATAAAATCTTCATTTCTTTATTGTAAATGAATTCTTATGGTGAATTTACTTGTTTCATATCAAATATTATGAAATTGCTTTCTTTAAACCCTAGGAGAAAGACATAAGTTATTAACTTTTTTCTCTATAATTGTCCACTTTTAAATTTCTCAAAGAGCACATTATCAAAGAAGTATATACTAGAGACCTACAATTGTAGCACTCTAGTAACCCTACTTCATTGCATGTTGCATATTTTATTTTAGATTGTCTAAGGAAAAGAGAAATCGCTAGGGCCTAAGTTTCCTTACTTTATAGCAATTATCTCTAGGAATTGGATGTTTGAGGCCTTGGGTTACCAACACTGCTCTTATATTATCCATCTCCTTTGACTAAGTATTATCATTTCTATTTTCCTCTAAGATTTATTGCTTCTATCGTTGACTCCATTACCCTATAAGGCACTAGTCTACTCACTACTAGTGATTGATTGATTGAACTACTTCTAAACTATCTTCATTGAAACATACAGTAACTCCTACTAACCTTAGATTAGCCTAATTCACTAACTAACTTGATGCTATTGAAAATATTTCTACAACCATCTAACAAAAACAAATTGACCTCAAAAGCAACTTGTATTGTTAGCTAGACATTGCTAAATTTGCTTGTGAGTATCTAATATCAATTTGCCTTGTAAAATCTACTTTTCTAGTATTTTATCAAGCATTTTGGAGGACAATTATTGTGGTTGTTACAAATTATTCATTGTTTTTATAAATTGTTATACTTCGGCAATTTTATATCAACTAGTCTATTTCTCAAGAGTTCATTGTCTTATGAAATATTCACATCATTTTGGTACTTGGAAAGTTCCCTTTTGTTATTTTTTTGTATTGTTCTGGGTAGGTACACTTCATTTATCTTTGCTTCATATATATAATACATGAAGAACCCTTGAAATTGAGTGACTTGTGTGAGGGGAGAAATTTCTTTCCTTAGCCTTCTCAAACCCTCTATTCAGTGGGGATGTCTCCCCTAGGGTACATTGATATACTCCTGAAGAGAAAGGGGTTTCCTATTAAGGTGACAGTGATAGGTCACCCCCCTATTACACCAATTGTGTATCTACTTTCTTTTTTATTTATCCAAGTACAGATTGTGTGATAACAGATCCAAAATTAAGAAAAAGAAGGGATCTGAAGAAGCTCCTTTTACAAAAGAAAATACCTCCAAGGAAGAAGGAGGGTATGTGTATTTGGATTCTTCAAGAACACATGAAGATCATGAGGCATGGTTGGTTGACTCAGGTGCATCCTTTCATATGACTCCCCACAACGAGTGGTTCTTTGAATATGAAAGGTATGATGGAGGTATTTTTTTCCTAGGTGATGACTCGACAACTAGAATCATAGGATGAGGAAAATCCAAGTTGAGGATCATAGATGGAAGGATTAGAACAGTACCTGGTGTTATGCACATCCGAGGTTTGTCCAGAAATGTGATTTTTGTAAGCAAAATGGACGATGCAGGGGTAAAAACAATATTTGAAAAGGAAACTTGTAGGATGGTTCAAGGAGCAATGGTGTTGTTGAAGGGAGTTTGGTTTGGAACTCTGTATAAGTTGTAAGGAATCACTATTAGTGATGGGTGTAATAGTTCTATTGTTCCTGATATTGGAGTTGAAGAATAAAAAAATCCTACAGTCTCTATAGAAAAGGTTATGATGTGTCATCAAAGACTAGGGAATATCAGAGAGGATGGTCTTCGACTACTACATAGTAAAGGTATGGTTGACGGTATGTCTAACTGCTCTATGGATTTTGATTTCAGTGAACATTGTGTATATGGGAAGTAGAATTAGGTAAAATTCCCCTCTAGTGCACCGAAGGCAGAAGGAATTTTACAGCTAGTTCATAGTGATGTGTTTAGATCTTCGTCAGTTCCATCATTGGGAAAATATGTGTACTATATCTCATTTATAGATGACTTATTGAGGAATACTTGGATATATTTCTTTAGGAAGAAATATGAAGTATTTGATAGGTTTAAAGAGTTTAAGAATCTTGTTGAGAATAAAAAATAGAAATGAATTAAGGGGTTGAGGATAGATAATGGTGGAGAGTTTTGCAGGAATGAATTTGAATAATTCTGTAAGAAGTGTGGCATATCAAGATAGAATACTACTCCATATACACCTCAACAGAATGGAGTTGCAGAAAGGATGAACATGATGGTGATGGAAAAAGCAAGGTGCATGCTTAGTGGTGTCGAGTTAGGGAAAGAATTTTGGGCAGAGGTAGTGGGTATTGCATGTTACCTGGTCAATAGATCACCCTCATTAGTGTTGGATGAAGGGACTCCACAAGAGGTATGGACTAGTAAGAAACCTTCTGTCACATATCTCAAGGTATTTGGTTGTGAGGCCTATGTTCATGTTCCAAAGGAAAACAGGAGTAAGATAGATAAGAAGGCTAAAAAGTGTATCTTTATTGGGTATAAATGTGGTCTCAAAGGTTATAGTATTTGTAACCCAAAAACTAAGAATGTTGTGTCTAATGAGATGTGGTATTTAGAGAAATGAAGGATGTTGTTCAATAGGAATTCCTACCAAGTAAGGAAGAACCAGAGAAAATAGATTTTTATTTAAAGGGTGATGAATCAGACTCTATAGATGAACAAGAATAAGAGGAAGAATATCCTCATACTCCAGTATTGAGGATATCATTTCAAGAAACAAGGCTACCAGAAAGGTATACTCCATCTGATTTACATTCAAATTTTGTTATGTCTATTACTGATGATGATCCTAGAACTGTTAGGGAAGCGGTGGATTCAGAGGATGGAAAGCTCTAGAAAAGGACCATGGATGAAGAAATGGAAGCCTTCGATAAGAATGAGGCTTGTGATCTAGTGGATTTGTCTACTTGAAGAAATCCCATTGGAAACAAATGGGTATTTAAAAATAAATTGAATGCAGAAGGAAAAGTGGAGAAATAGAAAGCTTGGTTAGTAGAAAAGGGTTATTACCGGGTTCAGGGAATTGATTGTGGTGAAATTTTTTCTCCTGTTTCCATGTTAAATTATATAATATGTCTATTATCTGCTACTGCTTCATTTTATTTTGAGGTAGAAGAAATGGATGTGAATAAAACATTCCTACATGGGGATATAGAAGAAGAAATCTATATGAAGAAACCAGAAGGCTTTGTTGTGAAGGGAAAGAAGGAGTTGGTATGCAAGATGAAAAAGTCCTTGTGTGGTTTAAAACAATCACCAAGAATGTGGTATCAAAAATTTGATACTGATATGATGGGACTTGGCTTCTCAAGAAGCAAAGAGGATCATTTTGTTTATTTTGAATTAATTGGTGATCATTTGATTTATGCGGTCTTGTATGTGGATGACATATTTCTGATAGGAAACAACAAGGAGATTATACAGGATGTGAAAACTCAGCTGCCCTCTAAATTTGACATGAAGGATATTGGTGCTTCAAATTTCATTTTGGCCATGGAAATTAAAAGAGATCGAAAAAAGAGGAAACTCTGGTTAAATTAGATAAAATATATCAAGACAATATTGCATAGGTTTAATATGAAGTAATGTAAATTGGTCAAGGTCCTTATTCCTATTGGTGTAATGCTATATGCAGATCAGTGTCCCAAGACACAGAAAGAGGAGGAGGACATGTCTCATGTTCCATTTGCAAGTCTAGTTTGTAGTTTGATGTATGAAATGGTTTGTACTAGACCAGACATTACACATGGAGTGGAAGTTTTGAGCAGGTATATGTCAAAACCAGGGAAGGAGCATTGGATAGAAGTAAAAAGGGTTTTCACGTATTTGTGTGGAATGTTCGACAACACAGGTATTCTAATAGAGGATGGACACCTTCAGTAACTACTCACATAACCATATCAAAGATCAACACACTGATGTTTTCACGTGGTAAAACCCCTACGGGGAAACATCCACGACCCGAATGAGCACGACCACTTGGAGAAGTTTATTAATGAAAAAGAAAAATATTACAGAGATATTTTACAAGATATTTTCTCACAATCGATCATCATAAAATTACCCTGCATGCTCTTTAAATAGATATCATGGACCAATCGGGTGTTAATACACAGATCAATGGTCGTTAAGACCGAGGAGAGTATGAACCGTCAGATCACTCTATGTCAGGAACATATCATGACCGTTAGATTTACTAACTACAAATACATACTAATGCATACTAAAGAAACACACTAAGAAACACACTTTTACCTAACGACACATTAGACCAAGTAGATCTTAACTAAATCCTAAGTGTCTAAATATCCTAACATCCCCCCTTAAGAACAACTTGGGATAGGGTTGAAGGATTTACAATAGTGACACAATAGGAGGAGGAATGAGGCATTAGAGCCTATTTCCCCTTAATGACAATTTCTTGAATTCTTAACATAGATCAAAGTTTGGAAAACTTCGCTTCTGTAAGAGACTTTGTGAAAATGTCTACAACTTGATATTCTGTAGGGAAAAAAATCACTTCAATAACTTGATCATGAATGAGCTTTCTGATGAAGTGCATTTGTAGCTCGATTTGTTTTCTATGCTGATGTTGAACTGGGTCTTTGGCGAGCTTGATGGCACTCTAATTGTCACACCAAAGGCTTGTCGGATGCTCCTGCTAGAATCCAAACTATGAAATGATCTGTCGAAGCCATAAGGCTTCCTGACTTTCATTTACCATTGCTCAGTACTCTTCTTCTGCTGAAGAAAGTCCAATAGCCTGTTGTTTCTTACAAGCCCAAGTGACAGGTCCTGAACCAAGGCTGGAAAAATAACTTGCAGTAGACTTTCGATCATCAGGGTCATCATCCCAATCTGACTTACTAAAACCAACCAATAAAGGAGTCCCCCCTAAATTGTAATGTATCCTGAAATGAACTGTACCACGGACATAATGAAGTATCCTTTTAGCCTCTTTCCAATAGCTTTCATGGGGTGTTTTCATATACTGGGCAACAAGACCAACAATAAAGGAATGATCAGGATGGGTATGAGTAAATATAAGAGGATTCCAACTAACTGTCGGTACATGGTGGCATCAACCTCGGGAGAAGTACAAGTGGCAAAAAGATTGACTCCAGAATGGAAGGGAGAAGGGGTTGGTTTACAATCATCCATGTGAAAGCAACGAAGAAGGTCACAAGCATACTTAGACTGGGAAAGAAAAATTCCTTCATTGGCTTGCAAAATTTGGAGGCCAAGGAAATAGTGAAAAAATCCTAAGTTGGTCATTTCAAATTTCTTCTTAAGGATGATTTTCACATGGTTTAAAAGTTTGGAGTCACCACCAGTAAGGATAAGTTCATCAACATAAAGGACACGGATTATGATATGGATTCCTACTTTCTTGGTATAGACATTAGGATCGAAATGGCATCTAGAGAATCCAGTGGCAATAAGAAAGATGTCCATTTTGGCATACCAAGCTCGGGGAGCTTTCTTGAGACCATAAAGATATTTATTAAGGCGACGAACAAGTCTAGAGTCATTCTGGACATAGCCAGGAGGTTGTTCCATGTGGATTTCTTCTTGCAAATCTCTGTGCAAGAAGGAAGATTTAACATCCATCTGATGGACCTTCAATTTAAGTGAGGTAGCAAGGGAAAGAACAAGTAAGATGGAATTCATTTTGGCTATAGGGGAAAAGGTTTCATTATAGTCAATTCCTTCAACTTAGGAAAATCCTTTGACAACTAATCGAGCCTTGTGTCCTTCAACACTTCCATCCGATGCATACTTATTTCTATATACCCATTTACATATAACAAATTTTCTTCCTTTTGGAAGAGGTACAAGATCCCAAGTATCGTTTTCCATTAAAGAATGATAATCTTCATTCATTGTTGTATCCCAATATGGATGACCTGAAGCTTCTGCAAATGTCTCTGGATCATGAGTTTCTGAAACTTGATCCAAAAGAGAAGAGGCTCACTAGAACTATGAATGTGTCTGACGTTGATTTGAAAGATCACTGACAAGATCACCAACTGCTTCTCATGTTGAATGAACCCATCTAGGAAGCGGTGGAGTTGGTGTTGGTTTAGGTTCAAATGAATCATCTGGAGGAAGGTGAGAAGGTGAAGGTGGATTTCCATCCTCACTTTCATCATCTAAAGAAGAAAACAGAACAAAAGAAGGCATAAACATCGAAGATGGCTCGCGGGTTGAGGAAGGAACAATCGTTGAATCAAGCTCGCGGGCCAAAGAAGGCACAAATGCCGAATTAGGCTTGCAGGCCAAGATATTTTCATCAAATTTAACATCTCTTCTAATAATAATTTCATTACAATGTGGTTGAAGAAGTCAATAAACTTTGACATCTTCAAAATAGCCAACAAATATACACTTCTCACTTTTAGGTTGCAATGCTTTCCTTTTCTCATCAGGAATGTGAGTCCATGCTATACTGCCAAATACACAAAAGTGACTTACATCTGGTTTAATTTTAGTCCAAGCTTCTTCTGGTGTTATATTTTTAAGAGCCTTTGTGGGAGTGTAATTTACTATATAATTTGGAAAGTTGATGGCTTCCGCCCAATACGTTAGACTTAATTCCTTACATTGGATCATACAATTAGCCATTTCTTTTAATGTGTGGTTCTTTCTCTCAGTAACACCATTTTGTTGTGGTGTATATGGAATAATGTGTTGCATTTGGATTCCTTATGTAGTGCAGTAACTTGTAAAATTATTGTTCTCATATTCGCCTCCATTATATGTTCTTAACCTTTGAATTTGATGTCTAAATTGATTTTCTACAAGGGCCTTGTAGGCCAAAAACTTGTCAAAAACTTCGCTCTTAAGTTTTAAGAAGTAAACCCAAGTACGTCTGGAAAAGTCATCAATGAAATTTAATATATACTTTCACCCAGAAAAAGAAGGAGAAGAAAGTGGACCACACAAATCACTGTGAACAAGATGCAAAGGACCCGAGGCGTGCCAAGAGGCACGTTTGTCAAAATTGTCTCGATGATGTTTGTCGAGAACACAACCAGCAAAAACACCATCTCTGCATGAAACAAGAGGAAGACCAGTCACCATCTATTGAATACATAGTTTTTTCAATGAGATATAGTTTAGATGACCAAACCACTCATGCCAAAGTTTTCTCAAGTCATCGCTATGAGCAAAAAAAACCGATGAAAAAATATGATGACCCAAAGTTGTTAAACTTGTACAACTTGGTAATATCATCAACAATTCCAGTTGCAAGAACATGCTTAGGATCTTTTAGATCCTTGATTACAACTTGGTGAGGTGAAAACTCTACGGTTTTACCTTCACCTGAATGAGTGATTTGATATACTGATAGAAGTTTACAAGAAAGACTTGGAACACATAATACATCATTGAAATGACCATTTTGTACTTGAACTATTCTGGATCCTTCAACACTAGGAGATCTATCATCACCAACAAATATTTTCTTGGTGTTACATTCATTTATATTAGAAAATATGTCTCTATCCTTAGCCATATGATAAGATGCTTCAGAATCAATAAGCCACTCATCAGACGTAGAAGTAGAAGTTGTATTGAAGGAGAAACCAGAAGCTGAAAGTGCATGTCCATGAGAAGAAGAAGAAGAAGTAGAATCAATATTGATGTTATGCTTCTTCATCGTTGCTTCTAAAGATTCCATATTCTTGAAACATTTGGACTCATCATGACCATCTTTATCAAAAAAGTTTCAATGTATGTCAATCTTCTTATTTTTATAATTTTCTCCTTTGTCTCCATTAGGAGCGGAAGCTGTCTGAGTGGGTTTGGGACCCTTATATTTCTTGTTGTTGTGGCAAGGATGTTGCTTCTTGGGATTCTTGGTTTTTCTTTCTGATGGAAACTAAGGCCTTTTTGGAGGTACCTATAGTTGTGATCACTCCAAGTTGTACTAGCTTATCTTTCTCTCTAATCAAAGCATTAAAAAAGTTCTCAAGACTGGGTTTTTGATAAGCTGCCTCTAGAGCTTATTGCATGGCATAAAAGGTAGATACAAACACAGAATATGCACTACCTAGCTTAGAAAGAATAAGGTATATGAAACGATCTTCTTCTATCTTTATCTTACATTCTGCACATAGAGTTCTGAGTGTTTTAAACTTAGATAGATAGTCTTCAATGCAAGAAAAATCACTTGGAATTAAAGTTAGTACATGATTTTCTAACTGTTGTGCTCTAATAATATTGTGTTTACCAAACACAGATTCAATCTTTTCCCAAGCTTCTTTGGGTTTATCAATTGATTGAAGGTGGAACCTGTTGGCTATCGGAAGTCACTCCTGGATTGCTAGCAGGAGAAGAGCCTGACGCCCATCAGTTTAATGTCACGATTTGTTTTAAAGGGTGATCAAATGGAGGAAAACTCAAAACAGCACAATCTCAACTCAGAAACCAGACCAGGCGTGCATGAATGAATGAGGTCTTGATAAACTCCAAACAGTGAGTCGTAGTAAAGGGTGAGTAGGTGGAAGACTTATGCAAGAAGGGTGCAAGATCTATCACAGACATCCGGTTTGTAACAGACTGAAGAAGAAATGTATTCGAACACAAAATCCTTTTACATTCAAACACATATACCAGAGAATACGAAGATGCCACAACAAATCCTTTATCGCAACAAGATTGTTAAGTCCACGTGAATCCTTCACTGTGAACCCTCTAGCAAAGATGAAACAAATATGGAAAAGAAAGGAAACTGTTTGTTATAGACCAAGAAGTCTCAAACACAGAGGCATAGCCAGGAAACCAGAGTATCGCTGAAACCTTACAGTCGGGAGCTTAGCTCTACCATCGATAGATACAAAAATGGCAAAAATGCCTACATATACTCAAAACAACAATCAGCAGCGGAACCAAGAAACTGCATTGAAAGCTTTGCGTCTGCATTGCTTCTGACACTCCGCAGCCACAGTCTATGACTAACCGTGCAACTTGTGGATGACGCGATAGATCTTCTGACAATTACATCGACGAATCGACGTGCCTTTAATTCATTGCAGGACGTCCCCATTATGGCGAAGATGATGTCTAACCACCCTCAACCGCCTCAATAACTGCTTCTTGGGATTGAGAACGGCCATGCCAACTCAGCATCTCAGGATAGAGAGGACTTCTTGCGCTGCCACCTGGAACAACTGAATAGCTTGAGGGATGGACATGAGGGCCAGCGCGGAGGACGTGGTGTATGGTAGGAGTGATGGCAGAGAGGGGTGACAAAGGATGATCTATGGTGAAAGACACCCGGGTAGATGGGGAGAAGATGGGAGAACGAACTCACCTTTGGGTGAGAGACTGATGTGGAAAGGAACGGGACGCATGGCAGGTAATGAGCGGATGGTGGGAAGAAGGGAGAGCTACGCAGACCAAAGAGGAGGGGTGAATGGATGACACACGACAGCAGGGGAAAGGCGGAAGGAAGAATGAAATGACAGGAGGATGGCCCACACTGGTTAAGCACAGGGCAGCTGAGAGGGGTGAGGCTGCACGAGCATCGTTGATCTGGACGCTACGATCATGGCCGTCGGGAAGCTGCTCATGGGATTTCGGACCCCCCCCCTCCGTTTAAAGGTAGAAAGGCAGGGGGTGTCCGGAATGATCCTCATCATCGTTGATCCGGGCGCGCTAATATGAACCGTCGGAGAGTTGCGCCCGCGATTCCGGACCCCCCCCCGCTTAAAAGTAGAAAGGCAAGGGCGGTCCGGAATCCAATGCACGCCGTTGATCCGGGCACGTGAATCTGGACCACTCGATCTTGCGTGTTGTTTACCATGGGCACATTATCGCCCAAAACTTAGGACAAATGGGTTTTAACCCACTCTTTCGCACTCCAAACCCTTTAACAAGAAATATCGCTAACATTCGGCTCCATGGGGGATAGAGTCGTCCCTGTGATGCTCTAAGAACTATTTTGCAGACTTAGTGCCTTTGCTGTTGGGCTATGGAGTCATTTATTATTCCAGGAAACAGAAAACAAAAACAAAAACAATATTTACAAAACAAAACAAAGCGATCCGACTGAGGCTCAAATAAAACATTTCTTTAAGAAATGCCCATTGACTGGGCCACTAAAAACTTCATTGCCTTCCAGATCCTGCAACCTGTAAGTGTTGTTGGAAAACACTTCAAGGATCTTGAAAGGTCCGAACCAGAGGGCATCAAATTTACTTTGTTTTCCCTTTTCCTGCCTGGGTGCATCCCACTTGAGCACTAGATCACCCTTTTCGAACTCTTTCTTTCTGCTTTTCCTGTCAAAAGCCTGCTTGATCTTCTGCTGACGATTATAAGCTCTGTCCAGGACCTGTTCTCTGATCTGCTGCACCTCCACCATCTGATGAATTCTTCTGAGCACAAGGTTAGGCTCCCCCTCATAGTCTTGGAGGAGGTTTGCCACAGGCAAGGCAAGATGAGTGGGGAAGACAGCCTCGATCCCATAAACAAGTTGGAAAGGTGAGAGACCCAGGGACCTCTTCGTTGTCACTCGATCGGCCCAAAGTGCAAATTTGAGCTTTGAGTCCCAGGCCCTTTTATTATCCTCTAATAGCTTTTTGATAAGCTTGATTAGACTTTTATTAG
>JZKD02S2071240.1:208990-243272 GCA_000966675.3 Picea glauca | reverse complement strand
ATGGTTTGGCAAGCTTCTACAGGAAGTTCATTCGAAACTTCAGTGGAATTAGTGCTGCAATGATGGACACTGTGAAAAAGTGGCATAAAATTTTTCAGTGGACAGCCGAGGCTGAGAAGAGCTTCAATTTGTTGAAGCGAAAGATAACCGAGCAACCAGTATTAATGTTGCCAGATTTTTAGAAGACCTTCCAGGTGAAGTGTGATGCTAGTGGGTATGCTGTTGGAGGGGTCTTAAGTCAGGATGACCGACCTGTTGCATATTACAGCGAGAAGTTGGATGATGCAAAGTTGAAGTACTCCACGTACAACAAAGAATTCTATGCCATCATCCAGGCATTGAAGAAGTGGAGGCATTATCTCATACCCAAAGAATTTGTGCTGTACAGTGATAATCATGCATTGCAATTCGTCAGTCAGCAGGAGAAGCTGAATCAGAAGCATGCGAAGTGGGTGGAATACATGCAGAATTTCACATTCGTGATCAAGCACATTTTAAGGACTGCAAACAAGGTCGTTGACGCCTTGAGTCGAAAATGTTTGTTGCTGCAGGAATTCAGGGTGAAAACGCTGGGTTTTGAAAACCTGAAAGATATGTATCAAGATGATGCTGATTTCGGGGAAGTTTATGAAGCAGTCGAGAATCCGGTGCTCAAAGATAGGAGCCCATGGATAGATTTCTTGATACAGGATGGATTGTTGTTTAAAGGCAATCAATTGTGCATTCCAGATTGCTCTATGAGAGAGAATTTGGTACGAGAAAAGCACAGCGGTGGACTAGCAGGTCATTTCAGGCATGACAAAACATTCGCCAAGCTGAGCGAATCTTATTTTTGGCCAGGCATGCACACAGATGTTAAGAGATTTGTTGAGTGATGCAAAATTTATCAACATGCGAAAGGCCGAAAACAGAACACGAGGTTCTATCAACCGTTACCTATACCGGAGAGGCCATGGGAAGCCATTAGCATGGACTTTGTATTGGGGTTACCGAGAACTCAGCAAGGAGTTGATTCCATATTTGTTGTGGTGGACAGGTTTTCGAAGATGGCACATTTCATTCTGTGTCATAAGACTAGCGATGCAACCCACATCGCAAATTTGTTTTTCAAAGAGATTGTGCGATTGCATGGATTACCGAGAAGCATAGTCTCGGATCGGGATACCAAGTTCATAGGTCATTTTTGGAGGACGCTATGGAAGAAGCTGGGAACTGACTTAGCATTCAGTTCTGCTTACCATCCGCAGACAGATGGGCAAACCGAAGTAGTCAATAGAAGCTTGGGGGATCTATTGAGGAGTCTGGTGACTGAGCATCACACTAGTTGGGATCAGATCTTACCACAGGCAGAGTTTGCGTACAACGATTCTGTGAATCGGAGTACAGGTAAGAGTCCGTTTCAAATCTTGTATGGAACACAACTGAGAGGAGTATCTGAGCTCAAGGAGTCAGAACAGGATGAGACTAGCAGCGCGAGAGCTGAGGAGTTCGCTGAGGCGATGAAAGAACTTCACATGCAGGTGAAGCAACGGTTACAAAAATCCAATCAAGAGTATAAGCGCAGAGCCGACCAGAGAAAAAAACAACTTCAGTTTGAAGTTGGTGACATGGTTATGGCGCACATGAAGAAGGAGAGGTTCCCGAGGGGAACATACAATAAGCTCAAGATGAAGAAAATCGGGCCATGCAAAATCCTGAAGAAATTTGGGGAAAATGCATATGAGCTTGAGTTACCAGAGGGCATTGGGATATCTCCGATTTTCAATATTTCGGATTTATACCCATATAAAGTCGAAGATGCACCAGCTGGAAATATTGAGGAACCAATCATCAAATGGCAGAAGCAGTTGCCAGTTGCACAGAAACCTCAGATGGAGTGCATACTGGAAAAAAGAGTAGGGAAGAAGACCAGGAGAAAGCAGTATTTTGAATACCTGGTGAAGTGGAAAGATCACCCAGTGGAGGATGCCAGCTGGGAGACAGAAGTAGTGATTTTGAAACATGGGCAGACTGTGCAGAAGCTCATGAGCAGGAGCCCATGAAATATTTTGAGCCGAGGAGTATGATGCAAGAGCATCTACGACGTCATTTTCTGAGACAGGGCGTGGAGGGAAAAGAACTGACAGCTAGATAGGGCTAGCACCTATATATTTTTGAAACGCTCGGGAAAGATTGTTGCGCCGCCACTTAGATGGAGGCATTCAAAGCCAAGCGCAAATGTAACCTAATGTAGATAAGGAGGCATTAAATAATTTTAATGTTGGTAGATAGAAAATTAGTTGTAGATTAGACAGTTTTTACTTCCAGGAGGGAAAACGAATATAGGCACCCTCCCTGTATAATTGAGAATTATTCTTTTCTTTTATTATTTAGCATTAGCATTGGAAAAGCAGGAGGAGAGCAAAGCAAAGAGCTGGTGAAGAAACCATCTATGTACAGATTGAAAAAAATAGAAGAAAGACTGTGATTTCAATCCCATGGATGTGTTTGGTCTCTCTGTGTTGTTAATATTATTTTGTTGTATACTTGCTTCTTTATATGTTTATCTTTTATATGTTGCTTATGTGATTGCATATCAGGTGAGAAACCTGAGAGAATGAGTTCCAATTGTTTCTCTGCTTGAGCCAGGAGATTCCTGCCTAGAGTGCAGTTGAATTCCTCCGCATAGGGTGCGTCGAGGAGGCCAGGTAGCTGAACCTTTGTTCTCGTTTGCCCAGGGGGAATTGGGGTTCTTCAAGTCGTGCAGGTTAGTGCAGGTTGGATGCGAGGCTTAGTAGCAAGCCTGGGTAAAGAAATCCCGGAAAGAATTCAACAATTTGAAGGTCCTTGAAGTCGGGCACAGGAAGTGCATGAAAGTTCTCTGAAGGAGTCAGAAGGACAAAGCTCAGGAGTGATAGTTCTTTTGTTTCGCAGTGGGAGCCGACCCCAGTGAAGTTCGCACAGGACAAAGGTGGTAGAGTGGAGGATTCTCCAGAGGAAGAGAATCTACGGGTTGAAATCCCCGTGAAGTTCCGCGAAGTCCCGAGGACCGTCATATCGTGGAGAAGATGCGCGGAAGATAACCCGTGAACACAGGTGGAGAAGAGCCAAAGTCCATCGGGCTTCGGGGTTTCGGCATTCGGGGATTGATAAGGCAAGAGGCTTACACCTCGTAGAACTGCGAGTCGCGATTCCCTGAGGAAATCTGAGCCGTTGATCCAGGAAGATACGTGGCCACAGATCCTGATAAGTCGGGATTCGGGGTTTTGCAAGGTCTGTGACCTTGTGCACCAAGAACAGCGATTTCCCGAATCGCGATTTCCCGACAGTGTTAGTGGGAGACAAGTGTCAAGGTAAGGACCTCCCCACGGGATGTTGACAGGTGGCATCAGGGTTTCGACATTCGGGGCTTTGTAAGGCAAGAGGATTGTGACCGTCGAAAACACGATCGCGCGATCCCCGATCGCACGAGCACAGAAGGTGACGTAGCTGAGTGGGACCTCCAGAGCGTGGAGGACAGGTATCATCGGGCTTCGGGGTTTCGGCGTTCGCAGAATCGGAGTCCTCGACGCCCAGGAGTTCTTACATCGTGGATTCGCGATCCGTGAAATCCCGAGCTCGACGTGGCAGTGTGGGACCACGAAGTTCACTGAAGGACAGGTGGTGTGCTGTCGGAGTTCGGGGTTCGGGGTTTTGTGTTGCATGAGGTGCGCGTCAACACAACCGTCGATTTCCCGATAAGGAAGCCTACGACCTGTGTGAGCATGACCATTTGACCCTCGGTGTTCGGGGTTCGGAGATTTGAACTGCACGAAATCGTGCGCACAAGGTTCACGATATCGCGAGACCTGATCTCCCGATTTCCGAAGGGCAGATTTTCTCGAAAAGTGTTCTGTGGGTGACAGAACTCCCGAGGGAGAAAAAAAAGAGCTGTTGACTCTTTGGGCCCGTGATAAACAGAAGGTCCTGGTGGAGCGACCGGATTGCTGGGTGAGGGGTCGGTTGCGTCACATTTGAAATGACCTTGTTCAACTTGTTGCTTCATGCGATTTTGAGCCATCACCAAATTTGATTTAATTGTATGGAGAATGGCCTCATGTACTGTAAGTTTTTTTTCAACCTCTTGAACCTTCGAGACAACTGACATGTATGATAGAACCAATGATGGATTTTTTCCATATATTTCTTCAAAAGGAGTCATGGGAGTAATTACATGGTAATATGTGTTGTACCACCATTCAACTAGTGGTAAACAATGAGTCCATTGATGTTAACGGTCATAGGAAAAACACTGTAAATATGTTTCCAAACACATGTTGACAATTTTAGTTTGGCCATTAGTCTGGGGATGATAGGCAGTGCTGAGATGTCATTGAGTGCCCTATATCTCGAACAATTATTTCCAAAAAAATTTGGTGAACATGGGATCCCTGTTAGAGACAATATAATGTGTCATGCCATGAAGTTTGAAGATATTATCCATGAAAAATTAATCCATTGTCGATGAAATGAGGGGATATTGCAGAGAACATAAATGAGCATATTTGGAAATACAATCAACCACCACCATGATGACTATATTATTTTTGGATTTAGGTAGGACTACAATGAAATCCATAAAAATATCCCACAAAATAGAAGGGGTAATTGGAAGGGATTGGATGGTGTCTGGTGCTTTGACCATTTCTCCCTTGTTGCATTGATAGACATCACATTCATCCATAAAGGTGTGATCATCCTGTTTCATATCATCCCAGAAAAAATAATGTTTGACCCTTTCATAAGTTTTGGTAAACCCTGAATGCCTAGCTGTGGATGAAGCATGAAGCTTAGAAAGCACTGTGGATTTAAGTTGTGACTCTTTGCTTAAATATTGATGACCTTTATAGCGAATCTCATTATTGTGCCAAAAGTACCCTGGAAAAGATGGAGAATTTTCTTGCAATTGTTGGATCAGGAAAGAGATTTTGGGATCTTGAAACCATTCCTGGAGAGTGACTTAGAGCCAATATGTGACAATGAAGGAGAGGGAAAAGAGGGACCCTTCTTCTTCATATTTTTGGGAAAGAGAATCAACGACCAAATATTATTTTCCCTTATTGTAAACGATCTCGAAATCATAGCCAAATAGCTTGGTTACCCATTTTTGTTTCTCTGAGGATGAAATTATTTGTTCCAGAAAATACTTGAGGCTATGGTGATCAGTTTTAATATTGAAGCATTTCCCCAATATATAAGGACACTAAAGATCCATGGTATGTAGAATAGCCAACATTTCCTTTTAATATATTCATTTTTCCAAATGTATGTTTGAAAGTTTTTTTCTATTGAAGGCCAAAGTATGACCATCTTGCATGAGGATTGCCAAAAAAAAATTCTTAATACATCACATTCCAAGACAAAAGTATTTGTGAAGTCTAGAAGTGCCACGACTGACATCGTGCATATATTTGATTTTAAGGTAGGGAAGGATTTATTGGTTGTTGGAGTCCAAGTGAAGACATTCTTTTTAAGGAGAGCAGTGAGAGGTGATGCAATGTTTCCATAATTATTAAAAAAAAATCGATAATAACATGTTAAACCCAAAAAATTGTGCAATCTCTTAAGAGTGTTAGGGTGAGTTCAATCCTTCATAGCTTCAATTTTCATAGGATTCAACCTTACACCATTCTTTCCAACAATATTATTGAGGTAATCCACTTCTAAGGCTCCAAAGGAACATTTAGATTGTTTGAATAAAACTTTGTGCTAAGAGAGTAGATGGAGAACTTGATCCACATAGGCGAGATGGGATGTCCAAGTTTTACTATAGATGATAATATCATCAAAGAAAAGTAAAAGAAAAGGATGAAATACATTATTCATCAGACTTTGGAAGGTAGAAGGGGCATTATACAGGCCAAAGGGAATGACCAAGAGCTCATAGTGACCCTCATGAATTCTAAAGGTAGTATTGGGAATGTCTTCTTCTTTCATACGTATATGGTGGTAGACAGAACGAAGATCAAGTTTAGTAAAGTATTGAACATCACTCAATTCATCCAAGATATCATCAATGATAAGAATGAGAAACTTATCTTTGGTGGTGAGTTTATTGAGTGCGCAAAAGTCTAGATACATGCACCAATTCCCTTCTTTCTTTAGGACCATGACCACAAGAGAATAATAGGGGCTTGTACTAGAATGGAAAACACCCACTTTGAGAAATTATTTCTTTATTTTCTCAATTTCATTCTTCTCAAAAAATGGATGATGACAAGGGTGAAGATTGGGAGGAATATTGTTGAGGACAATGGGAATGGATTGATCATTAACACCACGGGAAGGGGGAAGTCCTCTCGGAGTGGAAAAAACAACTTGGTTTTTGGAGATGATAGATTGGAGGTCAGGATGCATAGAGGAAGTCTCAACTAATTGAATGGAATGGAGTTGGGAAATAATACATGAATGAACTTTTTTTAGAATATTTTCCATTCGATGGGAATTGATTATCTGAGGGGAACCTACTATGATTCCTTTGAATTGATATTGTTTTCCCTCCTATTTGAATTTTATGGTTAATTCCTTAAAATGCATGATAATGGGGCCCAGAGTGTGTAACCATTCAACACCTAGCACAATTTCACAAGTTCCCGTATCGATGGAAAACATATGATATTTCAGTTGTTACTACCCAATTTGAAGATGTAGATTTTCACAATGCCCACCACATTTCATGGAATCTCCATTGGCAATCATGATTTGAAAATTGTTGACATCACATATATAGAAATTGATTTCCTGGGAAATGCAGTGGTGAATAAAATTGTGGGTGCTTCCACTGTCAACAAGGATGATTACTTTCCTATGCTTAATATAGCCAATGAGATTGAGGGTTTCGCGATCAGAGAATCTAGTGAGGGCATGCAATTAAATCAAAGGTTCAACTTCTGGTGGGTCAACAGGTGGAATAGTAGCATCGGTAGGGGGTAGCTCTTCAAAAGGGGGAACTACAACTTCCTCTTCAGAAAAATCCTCTAAAGTGGCCATAAAAATATTGTGTTCCTTACACTTATGATAGAGAAACTATTTTTCCTCACAATTATAGCAAAGACCCTTGAGTTGGAATTCAACCATTTATGCTCGAGTTATTTTATGTACCTTGAGGGGAGTGGTAGGAGGGGAAGGATTGGTTGGTCGAGGGGGAGGTATAAAAGAGGGTTTTTTGTTCTGGGAAAAAAAAAATGTTGTGCCTCTTTGGCACATTTAGTATCTTCCAACAAAGTTTGACAACGAGTGATGAGGACTTGGGCTCAAATTTCATCCTTTAGGCCACTAATAATGAATTCTTGGAAGAAGGCATCGGTGATGTCCTCTATTATGAAGGCCAAATGCTAAAATGTGGTTATAAATTCTTCCACTATGCTTGACTATTTCAATTTGGTCAAATGACCTAAATAGTGGGTGTCATTGTCAAAGTGCTCATAGAGCTCTGCAACAAATTGGGTCCATACAACATACCCTTGGTATGCATTTTTATTCCATTTCCACCATTTCCAATGTTCAAGATACAAATAGAGAACATGATAATGAAGTTTGGCCAACTCATCAACAATTCCATGCAAATAGAAGTAATGATCCATTTGAGTGACCCAACCCATGGGGTCAGAGCCATCAAATTTATTGACCTCAACTTTGGGAAGACGAGGGTCTTGATTAAAGGAGTCGGATTGAAAGATCATATAATGGGAGGATTCAATACCATCTAAGTCGGAGGGTTGTTTCGAGGAGGAAGGGCCCTAGAGGCGGTTCAACAACTGGTTGATAGCAGACTTCGGGGTGTCAAATTATCCCATGAATTTGGCATCCATGGTGTCAAATTATTGTGGGACTTGGTCCTCAAATTTTTCCAAGAATAAATTGGTGGAAGCAAGATAAGAAGCCACATGCTAAAGGGACTCTTTGTTCTGATTGATCGTAGCTTGCAGGTCTTGGTTACGAGTGTTAGTCATTTGGCTATGAGGGGTACATGTAAGGGGAAATGGGTGGGTGGGACCATAGGAAAGAAGGAATTATAGGTGATATGTACCATGATGATCAAGATGAAAGGGGAATACAATGGAATAGGTTGAAAATAAGGGTGTCGTAAAGGGTGTTAGGTCCATTGAAAAAAATAAATTAAAATAATAATAATAATAATAACTTACAAATGAGAGGTATCATTGCGATCAGGGTGAGGAGAGGAATCCAATGGGATAGGTCCCAAATAAGGGTGTCGAAGAGACCACTATAAACATTTTTTTAAACTCCTATAGATTTATACTCTGATGTAAATAATATTGCAACAGCTAAATGTCCAAATTCTTAACAAGAAGAAATGTGTTGTAATTTTGCAAACCGAATGCAAGAGGCAAGGTTGCACAACAATAGATCTTGTATGTTCCTTTTCTGTTATGTTTCCTTCCTAAGTGTTCATATTTTTAAGGTTTCTATAGGCAAGGATATTCCCTATGCTATAGTTCTCTAATATACATGTAGGATTGAAAAATAGTACTCGACCCGATATCACAGGGCACCAACTAAGGAGGCTAGAGTGTACCCTTAGTCATACTACTTGATTACCCAGGTACTAGATATTATCTTCCCGAGTGTTTTTCTTAGTGGAATTATTGTAGTCACACAGCTGATCAATCTATGGAGGGTTTCAAGATACCTAGGCTAGTCCATCTACAGGTGTTCTCTGATGTGCTACTACTTGAATGGGTAACAACATGGTTTACAAGGGTGTCCAACAATGAGATCTTAAATACATCTTGTATTTCCCACATGTATGTTTCCCTGACAATGGATTTATGTGTTGAACGACATATATCTATAGTTTTAAGAGACTAAAACATGTCTCTACCCTTAAAAAAAAATAACCCACAATTCCTTCTAAGGAAAGTGCTCTGATACCACTTGTAAGGTACTATATGTAATATAATATGCAAAACCAAGAATATTCGACAGATATCAATGGAACAATAGAATATTGAGAAGAGAAACACAAAAAAGAATACCTTTATTCAAGAAAGTAATTTCCACTTGCCTCTTTGAGGGGGAAACCTCCATCAGAGTAGAGCTCTATTACAATAATTCTCAAGACAAATATTTCACATGCTTCCTAATCTTATTTATACTAATTCTTTCTTCTAAAGAACCTTATAGCGGAATATCTTTCTAGAAGTGGAAGCTTCTATTAGGTATTTGTACATTTACTTGTTCACATTTATTAAATAGGCCTTATAAACTAATGTCAAACTTTATTACATGGAAAATATAGTATTCTACCTACATGAGGGGTTAGAGAGGTTAGGTCTATAACATATCTACAAATAAAAACATATCTTCACTGGATTTAATCATAAAAATATACCTTCAAGATCTGTCCTGAGAACTTATCTCTTCAACACCTTCCTTCTCCTTTAGTTGGAATGACCTCTATATGTAGTAATTCACTAAGGAATTATATATCCAATTCATTTTTTTTCTTGCCTGCACAATTTTCTCATGCTTCCTTCTATTGAACTTATCCTTTTCTCTGTATCCCTTAAAGATATCTAAAGAGAATTTACTTCCTCTAATACCAAAAATGAACTCCATTCATTGAAGGTATTCCATCTGAAATCAAATTCGCAGGAAAAATAAAATTTCCTGTAGTGATACCAAAAATGATGACCACCCGGCCTATTCTTCCCATAGGTGAAAAATTTGTAATTAAATTATGCTTGACTCTAGAACTCAGTATTCCTTCATTTCTTAATTCGGGCCCAAAATTATTTCCAAACACAGTTCTTTATTTTCTATTGTTAGGCACTAAACTTAAGTGATCCTCAGATCCACACTAGCACCCTTATCTTCCATGTGACCCATCAATATAACTTTTCTCCAAATATCTATATATAATCCCTCTTCTCTTAACACCTCTCATCATAAATCAAGCGTTATGACCAAAAACCTCTCATCTTTGGTTTAAATATCCTCGTAGGTTATCAAACTTATTCAATTTTCAATGTCCATCGTTGATCGTCATAAGATGGATGATCCCTATCACGCCTCAGATTATCCCAGCTTTCGATCCTCACCATCTATCTATATTGATCAGATAATTTATATATTTTTTCTCCATGAAACAGATCGACCTTCAATCGCACAATTATGATTTAATCATGATATAACCCAATGGTCATATCTGAGTCTCAAACTCTTCTTTTCAGAGTGTATCGACACCCACAAATTATCGCACTTTAAATACATGACTCTGAATGCCTACACCCTTTTGTTTTTACTCCAAATGAATGAACAGTCTCCACCGTTGATCGATGATAATCAATGGTTTTATTTTAATCTTCCTTTTTCTACTGTGCAAGGTCTCATCAGTCAACTTGCACGTTCTTTCCATGTGTCTCCTTTACACTCATGGATCCAAATGTCACATGTCCACTTTTCATTCATTAGTGCCACCTGTCCTAGTCTTCGTTAGCTTCCATGTGTCTCTCCTGCATCCATTGATTTATTCATCTCTGAATGGATCTCAATTGTTGACTAATACTCTGGGTGGATAGAATATTATTCAATACCCTGGCTTCAAAGTGGTGGAACTTATCTTGTTCTCTTAACAACAAATGAATGGTATTGAAGAGGAATATTCTTTGATGTTGTTTTTTCAGAGTATTGTAACAAACTCTAGAAGATAGACTCTGAAATGCTAACTCTGAAATTCCTGACTCTATCTATTGACATGTGTCTTCATCCTAGCATCGAATTCCTACTCCGAATAAATATATGTCATCCGTCGTAATACCTTCATCGTAGTAGTCTTTGTTACTATATCCTCTTGACTCTGAATATGCTACTCCGAAGGATTTTCACTGCTACTTTGGACTCCGAACTTAGGACTGACTCTGGCCACAGATATGAGAGAACTTTACTCCAGATATAATATCTTCCGTCCAATATTTAAAAACTAAAATAAGGTCTTAGTCCTATGAATCAATGCTCCTGATTGATTCTTCACCTTGATGTGGGGGTTCCTATTTCCCTACACCTACAAAGTTTTTTGAACTTCTATTCTTCGAAGGGATTTGACCCTCGATCAACCTGTGCATAAACAAAAAATCAACTTATGTTCTTCCACGATCTTAATTCGATTCCACGATGGATTCAACTGACCAAAATCTCCTTGGATACATCAATCTCTTCAATGACCGATGATTGATCTCAATCAACTCCTCTTATACAAAGGTTTATTTCTACGGTTTGATCTAAACCTGCACGACCACTAGTTAGAGAACAGATAAATATACAAAGGGTGAAATATGGGTTGTTATCAGTTATTACAGGGACATCAATATAAAAAAATGGAGATCAATCTCACACCAGCAAAAAGATCCCATAAAAACTAGAGTTCTATTAATGAACTTTTGTACATGAAATTATACACGACCTTCTCCTCTCCAGGATTTATTTACAATCAATTGGCATGTTCTTGGCCCTAGGCCACACTTGTCCTCTTACACACACCTCTAACTCTCCTCTCTCTACCTAACTTAGACCATGTCCTGAATCCCCTCCAATGCCCTTAGGCTTACATATTTAATTACAAAGGATTCTAACACCATAATTTGGTTGATATCCCATAATATCTCAACTACAGATTTCTCGTATCCAAAATATACTCAAGATATCTACACACACATAAAGATCTCTCTAAATATTACAAACTCTCGATATCTTCTTAAACAAGGTAGATTTGATTAAATATTAATCAATATCAACTTAACAACACCTATCCTATGCAATTCTTCTAGACCTCAACAAAGGATTTACATTAATTCAAGCTTAGGGAACCCACTCCCTTAGTAAATTCAAAGACCCTCTAGGTCTAATCAATAAGGTTTGTTTTGGAGTAAAAGATTCTCCTGCATCAAACTACTAGGCCGTACTGGTTCGGACGATGGTGTAAATATAGATCCAGACGAAGTAAAGGGGATACAAGGTGTTCGCCTCCCTCTGAGAAAGAATTCCATTAAATCATTTTTTGGCTATATCAACTTCGTGGGGAGGTTCATTCCAAACTCCATTGAGATAGTGAAGACCATATATGATATCCTAAAAAATCAACATGACTTAAAGTCGAGTGATGAGGAAAACAAGGAGTCTGGAGACATTAAATAGCCTTTGTGTCACTCCCTTTCTCTCATTATCCCTGATTATAACAAAGAATTTCAATTGTTTTCTTTTGCATCTGAATTCACGATGGATTTTGTGCTTTTACATAATAAAAAAAAAGGAATGAAGAATCCTATTACATTCATGAGAAAACCCTTCCAAGGGTTAGAACTGAAATACGAGCTTATGGAAAATAAATCTTATGCATTAGAGACTACTTCATAAATGCTCAAGTCCTAGCATATGTACCTCACCCTATGGTTAATTAAATACTTATACAAAAGGAATGTAGTGGAACTAGGGGGAGGTGGATCAAAAATATCCAGGAGTGTGATATTGAGATAAATCCTACCAAGTTGACCAGAGGGCAAGACTTAGTGAAAATAATGGCTGAGAAAAACTTGGATGCAATTCAAGACAGTCCCATTGAGAGTCAAGTAAATTATTTATCTGTTTCAATACAACATTATGATTGTTACATAGATATCATTTTTTATTTAAGGAACTTATCTTATCCTACTAAATTCACTAAGATGTAAAGGCAATATCTACAACTTCGTGCTACAAAGTATTTCTTTTTGTAGGGTGGTTTCAGATGGAGGAATCCCAATGGGATAATTTTGCGATGTGTTGATCACAATGAATCTAGAGAGATATTGAGAGATATTGATTTAGGCATGTGTGGTGGACATTTATCTAGTTGCACCACTGCACACAACATCATGTGCACCAGTTATTATTGGCCTAAATTGTTTGTAGACACGCATGCATTTGTGTGAGCATGTGAGCCATGTCAGAG
Organism: Picea glauca; assembly: GCA_000966675.3. NCBI lineage: Eukaryota > Viridiplantae > Streptophyta > Pinopsida > Pinales > Pinaceae > Picea > Picea glauca. Next base: position 230,305 of record JZKD02S2071240.1, on the reverse strand, counting down.
ATTTGAAGGGAAGAAAAATATCCCTACCTTGCCTTTGGATATGGTTATTATAGAAGATCCTTTCCAAAAGTGGGGACTTGAACTCGTAGGAAATCTATCATAGAATTCTAGTGGTGGCCATTGTTGGATCCTTGTGGCTACAGACTATTTACCAGGTGGATGGAGGACATTCCACTCAATATTTCTTCTAGTGCAAACATTGTCATATTTTTAGAAGAGAATATATGCTTTGGAGCACCAAACATAATCACTATAGATAATTCTAGTGTCTTCAGATCTATTGATTTGGTGGATTTCTAGTCTTAGTACAATATTACGTTGAATCATTCTACCAGTTATTATCGGCAAGGGAATGGAATAGTAGAGCCCAACAATAAAATATTATTAGATTTCACAGGAATAATATTGGTGATAACAAGTGAGCCTAAGATAGTATCCTTAAATATACACTTTGTTATGATAGAATTACCAAGAAATGTGCCACGAGAAAGAGTCCATTCGATCTAGTTTAGGGTTTAGATGTAGGTTTTCCTATGAATTTGAGGTTACCAACATATAGGTTGTTCGGTTAGTTTGAAACCAACCAGGATTCCTTGTAGTATCATATTGACAAGTTGGTATAGTCTCAGGAAGATATACATGTGGCTTACACCCACTTCATGAGTTACCAAGAGCAAGTAAAGAGGGTGCTTGACTGCAAGCCAAGAGGAAAGCACTACTAGGTGGGTAACATAGTTGTGTTGTGGGACAATAGAAATGAAAAAAGAAGTGGCAATGACATGTTTGAAATTCTATGGTTGGGACCATATTATATTGATATGGCGGTGGGGCCCAGCACATTCCAATTATCCAACTTGGACAATAAACATGAGGGGTTGTTAGTCAATGGGAATCGGTTAAAACACTACTTCCAATGAGGATTTAGTCCTCAAATATAAAAGGAAAAATTATTTTTGGGGGGTTTCGGATATAGTTTTCTAAATTATGTTTGGTCATTTTTAAGTTTTTTTCATAATTATAGCTCATTTTTTATTCCTTATGACAACAATTATCAATCCCCTTTCTATGCATATTTCCCCTTTACATTCACATGCTTTTAGTCCTAGTTTGTTGTTTGCTACTCTTTCTTTCTTTTTTGTTAGTTTTTTTGTTTCCTTCTTGTATAATAAGTGGCTCACATGAGGTTGTTTTATTTCCCAAATAGCTTGTTTTCCTCTTTTATATCCATGGTTCACAAAATTATTCTGTGTTGAAGCCTATTCATTCTTTCTTACAAATTACCTTTAGAGTGAGTCTGAATGAGGGCTAGTTTAATTTTTTTCCAAATAATTTGAATCTTTTAGGATTCATGAATAGAAGAGACATAGGAGAGTCTTGATTCATATTATTATCTATCTCTTCATTGTTCTTAATGATGTCTAGTTGTTTTGAGTTGGCATTCCCCCTCATCTAGCATTACACTAGTACATTGGGCCCATTTTTCGATCATTTACCGATGAATGTTTGTCGCCACTACATCACAAGTTCGAAGAAGGCAACAACCAATTTTTCGTCACATCACCTTCGTCACAATTATGAAATTCAATATTTTGTCGCAATATAGATGCAATAATATTTCATAAGAGGGAATTACCAATGAAAAATGTGCCCCTTTGATGCAGGAGCATCTCTCCATGTCAGCCAGCTAGCCACGTCTTGTGCATGCATTCAAGATGAAGAGAGGCGCAACCCTCATCTTTTAATTTGTAATTTAATGTAATTTAATGTCTAGGTTGTTGAGCCATAGAGTCGTGCCTTTGCACAGGTTGTAGATAAGATAGGCCTTTAATGTTTGTAAGGCTGAGATCTAGATCTAGATAGTGGACTAGACAGCCCATTCAATGCAATTGAATAGGGTAGGTAGGTTGGAGGGAAGAGCTCGAAGAGCCCCTCAGGGAAAAGAGATTTTGTATCTCATTTTAGTAGTAGTGAGGTTGTTGTAGTGAGGTGGATAGAATAGAGTGAGTGTGTAGAGAGCATAAGAGAGAAGAGTCGAGACCTTGTTACAGGCCGTGATCAGGAACACCTTGTATAAACAAGCATTTTCTATTTTAATATAAACATAAGAAGTTTTTCCTGCATGTATTTCTGTGTTGAATGGATGTCTGTGAGTGTTCATATGTGCTATAGATCTGTACTATAGGTTTGCATTTGTAGGAGTGTGTTTGATTTCAGGTGAAGGTCTTTGAGGCTTCATACTAAGAGGGTGTGACAGAACACTGCGGGTTCTGATATCCATGCACAGAGGTTGCACTTCTGAATTCTGCAGGTTCAGACAAAGACGTGTTGTGACACAAGAACTGGAGTCAACAACTTAGTGAAGACCTCAAGGTTACTGAACACCATGGACGCAAGGCTGTGTATGAGAGACACAATTGCAGACAGAATCTCTGAGGAGTTCTGTGAAGCTCTGACAAGTAGGCATTGAGCATATGTACAGCGGTGCATTGAGAAGAAATATGCTGTGAGTTCTTAAGGAGGACCAGAATCACTAAGGATTATGAGGAGCTCTGCCAAGTGGGCATTGAGCAGGTGCAAGGAGTGCACAATGGAAGACTTATGTTGAGAAGTTCAGGAAGAAACATAATCAATGAGGATTCTGAGAGCTCAGCCAGGTGGGCATTGAGCAGGTGCAAGGAGTGCACAGAGGACAGAATTGTTGAACATTCTGGGATAAGATACTCTTCCAGGTGGGCATTGGAGTAAGTGTGCAGACAGGCACAGGGAGAAGAGAACTCTTTGAGTTCTGGAATTTAAAGGAAGAATCCACTGAGGGATCTTCACAGGGTTGCTGAACACCCTGATAGAACTCAGCAAGAGGTTGCTTGAGCAGAAGGATATCTAGGAGGGCATCCAAGCATTCTCCATCTATGGGAGAAGAAAGAAGGATAAAATCCCTTAGGGGTCTGAGTACTTGGGAAAGCTCAGAAGAGATAGGACTTCAGTGTGCGAAGGCTCTATAGGAGTGTAGAGGTCAAATCTTCAAGGATTTGGAGAAAATATCAAGAGGAGTTAGCGTTTTTAGGGTGTGCAGCGAAGCTCAAGGTAAAGGAGTTCATAGAGGGAGATGAAGCAAACTCTAAGGCCTTTGAGAAATTGAAATTCTTCCAAGTCCAGAAGAAAGCGCAGAATCTCAGAAGGGAGCACAGCTGTTGTCGGATATGGAGAAAATAGATCTGGACCGTTGGTTTCTATGTCCAAAGAGAATCAGAGCGAGTGCACAAAAGGAGGAGATCATCAATCGTTGGATCTCACTCAGATACCCGCCAGCCGTTGGATCGGCCAGGAACTGCATGAGGTTTAAACCATCATAGGGAAAGGACAAAAGTCCCGACAGGTATCGGGATATCAGTCATCGGCATATCGGGAGTTTTGAAGACACAAGATTGGGAACTTTCATGGTAAAAGTCCCAGGAAAGATCTGAGTCGTCCGTTTGTGGAGACACGTGGTGGAGATTGAGCGACCGTCGGTATTCTGGTGCATCGAAGTTCGACATTTCACGAGTCCTGAAGATGAGGCGTCTGGGACATCAGAAGTTGCGAAATCACGAGAGGCGATCAGGACCGTCCATCATAGGAGGACGCATGGAGGAGATCAGAGTATTCGAGAGATTTCCCGAAAGAGAATCATCTGTTGGCATATCGGGAGTCGAGAGTCGGCAAAGTGAGTTGCTTGATATCGCGAGTGGAGAAACCGTGATAGAGGAAATCCTGATAAGGAGAAAATCTCTGTTGTTGTGGGGCCTAGCTGACGTCACGTCGGAGAATCGGGAATCGAAATATCGGGGATTCTGAGGACAAAGTGTCCAGGCATTTTGGCATTGCGATGTCTGAAACCCCGATGAGAGACAAGGTTGCAGTCTTTTGAGATAGTGGTCACGTGGACTAGGAGTTTAGCCAGGAGGGGCTAAGGCCGAAAGGAGCGCATCGACAAATCAGAGTTCGGGAGTTTGAGAGGACATGAACTTTTGGCATCGGTAAACAAGAAACCCCGAAACCCAAAATTACATCGGGAGAGTTCAAGGTTAAGTGCAGAAGAGGTCGTGACAGGGAAAAGGGAAGGAAATGTGGATCGGGTTGTCATCAGAGATTCCAACAGGGAATCGAATGAGCTAATTCGACTCAAAAGGGTAATTTGAACGATCCTGTGAGCGGACGTAGAGTGCATTGTCTTGCATCTGCGTCAAGTGGTATCAGAGCACGGACTTCACTTGTATATTTTAGGTGAAGCGAGAAGGTAAAGGAAGACAGAGCGCTAGAGACTTTGTGGTGATTGTTTGCAGGTAGGCAACAATCAAGAAGACAGTCATGAGGACTGTAGGATGAAGCTAGAAACACTCTTAGTGTAGAGTGACAGCAATAGGTTTTCTAGGAGAGCAGACAGGGACAACACCATGGCTACTGAAGGCCATAGGCATGCTGGGAAGAAGAGAAAGGCAGAAAAAATTGCAAAAATGGATAAAGAGCTCGCTGAAATAAGGGAAAACATAGAAAATCTTGAACTGTGGATGTGGCAGGATAAGAGGTCGAGATGGATGCGTGAATGGCCCATGAAGAAGGCAAAAGCAAAATGGCCAGTCAAGGAGTTTATGGTCAGAAGATAGCGTAGGTTGTTGAAAGGATGGTTGAGGTATGTTGAAACCCTCGACGGACCTGAGGAGATGGTTCAGGTATACGAACCAGAGACTGGGGACATTCTTGGTGAGGATAATGAAGTGGGATCAGGTGAAGATGATCTCAAGAACTACCAGGAGGGTAGAGAGGAAATTCCCAATTGCCAGGTGGGCAATGAGTTGAGATCACTACAGGATCTCAGAGACTGTCAGGAGGACAACCAAGGAATTTCACATTGCCAGTTGGGCAATGAAATGAGGTCGCTACGGGATCTCGAAGACTGCCAGGAGGGCAGCGGAAGCATCTCGGATTGCCAGGTGGGCAGAGATGAATAGATGAGACTATCTGAGGGTCTCATAAACTCAAAGATGAGTTTGGATCAGCATGTGCAACTGAAAAAGGAGGAGGATATGAGAATCCTTGTGATGATTGGGGGAATTCAGGTATTCCTACCATTTTCCCGAGAGGAGGGAGAAGTTTGTATTGTAGATGCAACAACAACAGAAGAACAGTCAGTTGTGACTGTCAGGGAAGAGGGATTGGAGCAGACTTTGGAAGCTGCCCAAGCAGAAGGAAAAGAGAATGAGCATTCTGAGGAATGGCCCAATGATTTCGGCCAGGGAGCTGAAAATAAAGAAGCTGCAGCACTGAAGCTAGCAAAAAAGGAAGAGCGAGCAGGCAGATTTACCACTCCATGGGAAAGGGAGCTAGAGATGCTGGAGGATTGGCTGAACAATCCAGAGCCAGCAATAGAAATGGCAGAAGTTGAGTTGTTAGAGAAGGTGACTAAAGAGAAAGTCAGTCAGGAAGAGACTGCAGAGTAGAAGTCTGCAGCAGAATGGCAACTTGAGGCCATAGATGAAGATGAAGAGGATGGCATGGGAGATCATGATGATCTACCCAATTGCAGAAAAATTTTGCAGCTGAGGAGACTGCATGAACAGGACCAGCCACTGGAGCAGCTGGACGAAGCGATTGAGGAGATCAGAAGGCTGATGCTAAGGTCAACAGAGACTGCCAGCAAGGAGAAGCTAAGCAGAAAGGAAGAAGCAGCAACAACAGTAGCGCAGAAGCAGCAGCAGCAGCAGGATGGAGCAGATGAATAGCTCCAGAGGATGATTTGGGATACAGGAGGATTTCAACAACTGAGATAGGAAGCTCATGAGAAGGAGCTCATGAATTTTGCAGCTGAGGAGTATGATGCAGGAGCATCCCTCCACGTTAGCCAGCCAGCCAGCCAACCATGTCTTGCACGTGCATTCAAGATGAAGAGAGGCACAACCCTCATCTTTTAATTTGTAATTGAATGTAATTTAATGTCTAGGCTGTTGAGCCATAGAGTCGTGCATTTGCACAGGTTGTAGATAAGATAGGCCTTTAATTTTTCTAAGGCTGAGATCTAGATCCATATAGTGGACTAGACAACCCATTCAATGCAATTGAATAGGGTAGGTAGGTTGGAGGGAAGAGCTCGAAGAGCCCCTCAGGAAAAAGATATTTTGTATCTCATATTAGTAGTAGTGAGGTTGTTGTAGTGAGGTGGATAGAATAGAGGAGTGAGTGTGTAGAGAGCAGAAGAGAGAAGAGCCGAGACCTTGTTACATGCCGTGCTCAGGAACACCTTGTATAAACAGGCATTTGCTATTTTAATATAAACAGAAGCAGTTTTTCCTGCATGTATTTCTGTGTTGAATGAATGTCTGTGAGTGTTTATATGTATTGTAGATGTGTACTGTAGGTTTGCATTTGCAGGAGTGTGTTTGATTTCAGGTGAAGGTCTTTGAGGCTTCATACCAGGAGGGTGTGACAGAACATTGCGGGTTCTGATAGTCGTGCATAAAGGTTGCACTTCTGAATTCTGCGGGTTCAGAGAAAGATGTGTTGCATCACAAGAACTGGAGTCAACAACTCAGTGAATACCTCAAGGTTACTGAACACCTTGGAGGCAAGGCTATGTATGAGAGACATAGTTGCAGACAAAATCTATGAGGAGTTATGTGAAGCTCTGCGAAGTGGGCATTGAGCATATGTACAATGGTGCATTGAGAAGAACTCTGTTGTGAGTTCTTAAGGAGGACCAGAATCACTAAGGATTCTGAGGAGCTCTTCCAAGTGGGCATTGAGAAGGTGCAAGGAGTGCACAATGGAAGACTTATGTTGAGAAGTTCAGGAAGAAACAAAATCACTGCGGATTCTGAGAGCTCTGTCAGGTGGGCATTGAGCAGGTGCAAGGAGTGCACAGAGGAAAGAACTGTTGAACGTTCTGGGATAAGATACTCTGCCAGGTGGGCATTGGATTAAGTGTGCATACATGCACAGGAAGAAGAGAACTCTTTGAGTTCTGGAATTTAAAGGAAGAATCCACTGAGGGATCTTCACAAGGTTTTTGAACACCCTGATAAAACTCAGCAAGAGTTTGCTTGAGCAGAAGGATAGCCAGGAGGACATCCAAGAATTCTCCATCTATGGGAGAAGAAAGAAGGATAAAATCCCTTAGGGGTCTGAGTACTTGGGAAAGCTCATAAGAGATAGCACTTCAGTGTGCGAAGGATCTACAAGAGTGTAGAGGTCAAATCTTCAAGGATTTGGAGAAAATATCAGGAGGAGTTAGCGTTTTCAGGGCACGCAGCGAAGCTCAAGGTAAAGGAGTTCGCAGAGGGAGAAAAAGAAAAGGTTGACGCCTTTGAGAAATTGAAATTCTTCCATGTCCGGAAAAAAGCGCAGAAGCTCAGGAGGGAGCACAACTATCGTCGAATCTAGAGAAAAGAGATCTGGACCGTTGGTTTCTATGTCCAGATAGCATCAGAGAGAGTGCACAAAAGGATGAGATCGTCAGTCGTTGGATCTCACTCAGATACCCGCCAGCCATTGGATCAGCTAGGAACTACACGAGGTTTAAGCCCTCGTAGGGAGAGGACAAAAGTCCCTACAGGTATCGGGATATTGATCATCGGCATATCGGCAGTCTCGAAGACACGAGATCGAGAAATTTCATGGTAAAAGTCCTGGGAAAGATCTGAGCCGTCCGTTTGTAGAGACACGTGGCGGATATTGAGCACCTGTCAGTATTCTGGCGCATCAGAGTTCGGCATTTCGCGAGTCCTAAAGACGAGGCGTCCGAGACATCAGAAGTCGCGAAATCATGAGAGGCGATCAGGACCATCCATCATAGGAGGACGCATGGAGGAGATCATAGTATTCAGGAGATTTCCCGTAAGAGAATCGTCTGTCGGCATATCGGGAGTCGGGAGTCGGCAAAGTGAGTTGCTTGATATCGCGAGTGGTGAAACCGCGATAGAGGAAATCCTGATAAGGAGAAAACTCTGTTGTTGTGGGGCCTAACTGACATTACATCAGAGAATCAGGAATCAGAATATCGGGGATTCCGAGGACAAAGTGTCCAGGCATTTCGGCATTGCAATGTCCGAAACCCTGATGAGAGACAAGGCTATGGTCTTGTGAGATAGTGGTCACGTGGGCCAAGAGTTTAGCCAGGAGCAGCTAAGGCCGAAAGGAGCGCATCAGAAAATCGGAGTTCGGGAGTTCGAGAGGACAGGAACTCTTGGCATCGAGAAACAAGAAACCACGAAAAATGAAATTACATCAGGAGAGTTCACGGTTAAGTGCAGAAGAGGTCGTGACAGGGAAAAGAGAAGGACCTGGGATTCGGGTTGTCATCAGAGATTCCAGCAGGGAATCGAATGAGCTAATTTGGCTCAAAAGGGGATTTTGAACGATCATGTGAGCGGACGTAGAGTGTGTCGTCTTGCGTCTGCGTCACCCTTGAATTCATCACATTCTCATTGCTAGTACGTCGGATGATCGACGCATGTCCGTATTAAGAGATACAAATCATTCACGAATTTTTCTTGGTATTTCATCACAACTACAACACGTGGTCGTCGCTAGTACGTCAGAAGATCGACAAATTCCAGTCGTAAGAGCGGAAAATAATCGACAAATGTGCCCCATTAGTTCATCACAAATGCATCTCATTTCTATCTCCTTGTTGTCGGTAGAGAGAAGAAGATATGAAAAACACTCAATGTATGTTCCAAAAATATCATTATTATCACGTCGAACAATCAACAATATATCGATGAATATGCTAGATTTACGACGTTTTTTGGGTGAGGAAGAAAAATTTACTCTAGTTGAACTATAAATAAAATAGGTTTTTAATGGTCTGATGAATGGTTATTGTTAGTCCTTAACCTTTTTTTTCACTGATTGGGTGTCCTTAATCCCTATTCTACCCATTTTTCATAAACTTTGTTTTTCCCCTTCTTGGCTTGAAAGCTTGTTTTCATTCTTTTATGCACATTTTAAATTTTTTTAAGTTTTTAAAAGTTAGGATATGATATAAAAGGATTTCAATCACATCACTTGTCCTTTCCTTCATTTGAATTTTAAAATTTGTCAAAGTGGAAAGGGCGCTACAAGAATAACGCTATTCTTGCAACCCTAGGAATAATGATAGTTCTACATGCTCCACCTTCCCAAGATAGTTTTTTAACACTCGAAATCATTTCTAGAGGATCTACATATCTCTGTATGATCTATTTCATGTTGTAATTCGCATGATGAAAGCTAACTCGGAGGATCGGGTTGTACTCACCACCTTGAAATAAAATCAACACGCCCGACTATTATTCCTTATGAATGAAATCGTAATCCACCTATTTTTAGTATGTCTATCATTTTATACATGCATTATGGGTAAATGGATAACTCTCAGACTTCATCAACCCTCAAAAGTTGGTGATCAAATCCTTGGCATTCTCATAAATTTTCTGCAGAATTGTATTAGTGTCATGGCACCCAAAAGGAGTGGGAAGATAACCATATTGGAGCCAGAAGGGACAAATTTACTCGAAGCCTTTCCTCAAATGGTAGATAAGTTTAAATATGGAGGCTGGTTGAATATCTTCTTGACATTTCAGGGTCATGACATGAAGATTTCTATGACCTTTGCACATAATTTCAATGGTTTCGAATATGTGTTTGGTAAACTCCTCATGCACATAATAGAGCATTCCATAGCTACATCTTGCAAGTTACCAGTATATGGGGAAAGATGGTGGAAGAAAGAAAATTTAGTTATGGAATTTGTAAATCATTTTTTTAATTCTAGAAAAGAAAAACCCCAATTGGATCCAAGGCATCCCATATAGCTGGGTAAGGAAAGAATGGCTTACTGTTATGTTGATCATTCACAGGTACATTACATGTGAAGGAAGGTTTTCTCTGGTTCATCTTTATCATATTAGACTCTTAATTCATGTGAATGGTGACTACCCTCTTAATCTACCTTATTTCTTATTAAAAATCATATCTAATATGTCTAAGAGAATTCAGTCACATCCTGCAACAACAAAGAATATATTTTTCATCAAGGGCTAATCAAAACGTTAGTAGTATTTTATTTAAATGAACTTCAGAGGTATTGGGACAAGTTAATTCAATCACTAAAACCTAAACCACGGGAAACTAAGTCTAAAACTGATAAGGAGAGGAAACCTAGAAAAGGTAAAAAGGATTCTCAAGCCATTGAGGTTTTGATGAAATAAAACTCCCCTTTAGCCAGGATATCTTGTGCTAGTAAGAGAAAGTTACAAACACAACAAGAAATTGGTGATTTTCCTATGGGTAAACTTAAGGACAAAATCACTACAGGTTGAGGTAAAAAAATTAAAATTGATTAAGAGACTAATGCCAATTTTGATCCAGACATCAAAGAGGAACTTGATGAACCAAAAGATTATACAACAATCCCATTCCAAATTCCAGCTAAACAGAATAAACAGTCTACAGGAAAAATGGTTGTAAAGGGTAAGAAATAGAGTAAGAGGAACCAGGGTTGCAAACAAATTCAGGTTGCATTCAAAGGTTATGTTTCATCCTTCTATCCATAAGGAAAACCTTATCATCATAGAATAAAAATTAGAATATATGAAGAAAGAGATCAAAAAACAAACCTTGGCATCTTCTTCACACAGGTCAGAGGAGGAATCTGAAGATAAAGGAAAAAACGTGAAAAGGGAAAACAAAATGCACAGTGTTCAAGGAGATTTGTAACTAGGGCAACTACAAGGTCAACTTCAGTCATTGAATCTACATTCAAAGGCACATATGCAATTAATGATGAGAAAAATGATCTTTTTCCTGAAATAGAACAACTATAAGATATTCCAGAAACCAGAGACTTAGAAAGCATTGAAGAAGAGGATCTTAGCATTGGGTTGTCCTAAAAATATGAAATTAAACTAAGGAAACCTCAAGCTTCTATAAATTTGAACCTACTCGCTCTAGTAGAAGAATATCCAGGATTCAAGGTGGAAGCAAGGAAAGAAAAGGACAGGGTAAAGGAGTTGCAGGGTATTATTAGGAAATTGAAGAAAGAAACGTCATGTGTATAGAAATGGAATGCAAAACAACAAGAAAAGATACAAGAATTCAAAAGGAAGAGGAAAGAGAGGAAGACCTTGCTAAAGGAGGTAAGAGAATCCAATATAAAATTGTATTGGCATAATGTGGTGCTAACAACTAAGCTCAAATAGAGGGACACTAGAGCTTCTGTAGTTATCATACAATGACAATTCAAGGAAAGTCTGCTACAGTTTTGATTGCTCAATGCTATTACTAAATAGTAAATATGAAAATTTTTGGTTCTTAGTGCTTCGTTCAAATAGAACTTTTTGGTATCTCAGATGAACCAGCTCAGCAACATAGTATTCCTCTTTTTGTGGGATTTACAAAAATTCATAAAGTTGTCACCTAATCTATATTCAGATGGGTTATTAAGCATACTATATTATAGGCATTAGAAGTGCTCGTATGAGCTTTTAAATCCTACGAAATAGTCAATTGATATGATCCTATTGTAAAAAAACAAATCTACAGGAGTAATTTGTGTGTTTTAAAAATACATTGAAAAGACTTTATTAGGGTGGATTAGTTGAGAATTCAAGGTCTATTTTTGTAACGACTCCACTGTAAGACAAAGACAATATTTTCATATTGGAACTAAATGGAAAAGGCATTTTGATGGTCAGATATTATTTTCATATTAATATTTGTTTATTTTCTTTCTTGAATGCATTTATTCTGTTGCAAAGCATATGATTTTTTTATTGTGAGTGACACAATGAAAATTTTATTGTTTTATGTTCATAATTAAGATTGTTTTCAAGTACCATGTTCTTATTTCTTAATGATATATGGGAATGACAAATCCATGTGTGAGTTGACAAATTGAATACTCATATATCTTCCTTTCTTTATTTACCTTACCATCTGATCTGTTAAAGTGTTTGTCATTTACTAAGCCAGTGGGATTTTTATTTTCCTTTTACATTGAATTATATATTTTATTGAATCCTTGAGCCAAATTTCAACCATTTTCTAAAACCTATTCAGAAAACCCTTTATAAAAATAACATTGCAATAACTTGATGATGCCCTAGTTTTCTCTCTCACAGTCATGTGCAAATTTAAACCATATTATTGTTCCTTTGAAAATCCTTTGTTTCTAGAACCATCAACCTACTCTCATTCAGAAAATAAACCTATGATTTCATTAGTTGAAGATAAAAAAGCCCAACTAAATTGTTCCACCCAAGGAATGGTTTCTCTTTCTACATCACCAGTTGAGCCTATTCCTACAGTTCAAGCTCCCATTGTGAAAAATTTGAATGTTAATAGGCTAGATGCAATTGTTGTAGCCATAAATGCACCATTAAATTTACCACAATTATTGTATGCGTTCCCACCTAATGATATATGAAGTACTTTCCAAGATTCAATGGAGAGGGAGAATTCACTGTTGAAGAACACTTAATCTCTTTCTACAATTTTGTAGATAATTTTAATGTGGAGCATGCAGATGTTTGGATGAGACCTTTTGTGAAAATTTTAGATGGAGAGGAAAGGAAATGGTTTAGAATCCTACCTCCTAATTCAATTGATGATATTGATGCACTAGATGATACCTTTTTGCGGCACTTGGGAGATAAGAAAGACTACTTGTATTATATTACTGAGTTTGGTACTTTGAGAACAAAACAAGGAGAATCTCTATCTGATTTTACCAAAAATATTTAATAAAATGGATAGTAAAATTCCAGATGAAATCAAACCCACATAAACATCAACCAAAATTACTTTTTCTAATTCCTTTGATGTTGAGTTTTCTTTTTTGTTGAAAGAATGAAGGTCTGCTACTCTGAGTTTGGTTCAGGAAGAATCCATTGAAGTAGAATCTAATATACTTGCAGCTGAGAAATTGAAGTCAAGGAGTGACAGAGACAAAAAAAAATACAGAGAAGAACTTCCTTCTTCTTCTCATACAACATCTCACTCTAAGATGTATGAAATGGCCAAAATGTTGAAAACCTTCACATCTAAAATGGCCAAGTTGAAGATGGAAACAAAACATCCTAGCAGGCCTACACATGAAGGAGGATACAAAAATCCCAACCAGTTCAGAAGGCCTAACAATGTTCCTCATTTTTTTCCAAGAGAAAGGAGAAATCAAGAAGATCAGGAAGTTTTGCCTCCTTTTCAAAATAATGCAGTGGAATAAGTTGAAGAAATTGATGACACTGAGGAAGATTCTATAGTTCATCTAAATGATATAGAATTACCTCTAACTCATTTGACACAACAATATTATGAGGATGCTCTTATATTGAATCAGTTTGAGGAAGAAGATGTTGAAGAAATTATCCAGTAAGAACCTAAAATGAAAAAGTATGACCTTAGGTCTAGATCAAATTCATCAAAGGTAGATATACTTGTTCAAGACAAAAAGACCAATGCTCCAATTAAATCAGGGGTCAGTAAAGAAATTTCAAGGACTAAAATCTATGAGCAACAAAAGTAGCCTGTCAAGGTTAGAACTACAGAGGTGATGGAAATTGAGAAGCCAGTTTCTTCTTTCAGCTTGGAAAATGAAATTAATAAAATCAAAATCCCCATACCTCTGGTAGAATTGATGAAAACTGATCCTTTTAGAAAATTTGTCCTCAAAACATTGCAACCTCCTTCTCTTGTTACTTTTAGAGATACCATAAATATCAAAGATGAAAACCCTGCCATAACCATTGGGCTACATATTGAAGATAGGTCTGATGCTTCTCCTCCTTTCTACATATCCATGAACATTAATAAAATCAAAATCTTCATACCTCTGGTAGAATTGATGAAAACTGATCCTTTTAGAAAATTTGTCCTCAAAACATTGCAACCTCCTTCTCTTGTTACTTTTAGAGCTACCATAAATATCGAAGATGAAAACCCTTCCATAACCATTGGGCTACATATTGAAGATAGGTCTGATGCTTCTCCTCCTTTCTACATATCCATGAAAATATTGCATAATTTTTTAATGGATTGAGGAGCTTCACACAATTTCATGCCAAAGGTGGTAATGGAGGAATTAGGTTTAGACATCACTAAGCCATATCTAGACCTATATTCATTTGAATCCATAAAATTTAAATGTCTGGGAGTTATTAAAGACATGGTTGTTACTTTATCTCAGTTACCTATGAAAAGTGTGGTGTTGGATGTAATTGTGGTTGAAATACCTCCTGAATTTGGGATTCTTTTGTCAAGATCATGGGCTAAGAAAGTGGAGGCACACTACAAATGGACCTCAGTTATGCTACCATACATGTGTTTTTTGGAGAGCATCAAAGACTGTACAGGGAAGTGAGGCTAGCTTACTTGGTAAGTGATCATGAAAATCCTATAAATCATCCTATATATGTTGTTGAAGATGAACTTGGTTCTTCTATTTTCCACATTGGTGACCAGATAACTGAAAACCATACCTACAGTTGAAGAAAATGCAAAAAACCTAGTATGGAAAATGTTCTTTGATGGGGCTTGTTCCAAAGAAGACTACGGGGATGGAATTGCTTTTATTTTTCCTACCAAGGAATTTATTCCTCTGTCATACAAATTGGAATTTGATACAACCAACAATATTAGTGAATATTAAGCTCTTCTGCTAGGATTGAAAGCAACTAATAATATGGGTTTAGGTAATTTTTTATTTTTTGGAGATTTTGAGCTTATCATCCATCAAATCAAAAACATTTATCAGACCAAACAATAGATGTTAAAGAAGTATATAAATGAAATGTGGTACTTTGTTGATAATTTTGTTTTGTCCTTCAACATCACTTTTGTACACAAAAATTTGAATCAGCAGGCAGATTCTTTAGCACTAGCAGCCAATAATTTCAGAACTCCAATTTTTCCCAATTTAATATTTGAGATTGAGGTAAGACACAAACCCTCTATACCAGATAACATAAAAAATTTGCAAGTATTTAATTATGATCGGGAAATTAAAAAAAAATTGGAGACCATTGATGAGTTCTCTAATATCTCAATAGATCGGGATAATAAAAATGATGATGTGGAAGTTCATGCTGCAAATATACTTCAAGATAGTATTGATGGTCATAAAATCATTGAGTTGAAAACAAATCATTTTCCAAAGGGCCTAGTTCCCCTTGAGACATTATTTAACCATAGTAATAGATTGTGATATCAGTCTAGATTCAAATCCTAAAATGGAGAAATTATCTAGAAAATTGCCAGAAAAACATAGAGACGAGTATGTCAATTTGATGAAACAATTTTCAAATGCTTTTTCCTGGTCTTATGAATACCTTAAGGTTTTTGATATAGAGATTATGCAACATAATATTCCTTTAAATCCTGGATCCAAACCTTTTAAGAAGAAATATAGACAATTCAATCCATTGTTGCTACCTATAATTGAAAAAGAACTAGAAAGATTGGTCTATGCTAAAATTATAGTACCATTGATATACTCAAAATGGGTATCCAATTTAGTACCTGTCAGGAAAAATAATGGAGAGATAAGGCTTTGTGTAGACTTCAGAAATCTAAATAGGTGTTCTCTAAAGGACAATTATCCATTACCTAAAATGGATCATATTCTACAAAGAGTAGTAGGGGAAAAAATAATCTCTATGCTTGATGATTATTCAGGATATAACCAAATATCGGTGATGGAAGAATATAAGAATAAGACAAATTTTAGCACTTCCTAGGGTACCTTCATGTATGAAAATATGCCTTTTGGATTAATGAATGTAGGATCAACATTTGAGAGAGATATGGATATTGCATTCGTTGGTGAGAAATATAGATTTATGGTTATTGATCTTGATGATATTATTGTGTTCTGAACCTCTGATGATGAACACTTACAACATTTGAAGCAAACATTTGAAAAATGCAGGAGGTGTGGTATATCATTAAACCCTAAAAAAATTTGTTTTGTCATGGAAGAAGGAAATTTTTTAGGACATATTGTTTCACCAGAAGGAATCATGATAGATCCTAAAAGGGTAAAGGCCATTCAACAGATATACATTCCAAGGAATAAGAAGTCTATCCAATATTTCATAGGTAAAATCAATTTATTAAGAAGGTTTATACCAAATTTTGCAAAAATCATCAAGCATATTACTGATAGGTTGAAGAAAGATGCAGAGATAAAATGGATACCAGAAGAAAAGGAATCATTTGAAAAGATTAAGAAGGATTTAATTAAGGAACATGTCCTCATCATCCCTAATTACTCTAAGGAGTTTTTGATTTTTTCATTTGCGTCTGAAGACACTGCATATGTTCCAAATAGTGCAGTTAAAGAAATTTTAGTCCAACCTAATTGTGAAGGAAAGAGGGGGAAATGGATAACTAAAATTATGGAATACAACTTGACCATAAAGCCCACTTAGTCAATAAAAGAATGAGGCCTTTCCAAATTGATGATAATGTCAAATTGCAAAGCAATTGGATTATATAATTCATCATTTTAGGTTGAGGAAATTGGTTCATAGGTAAGCAATAGATAGTATTCCTCACCATGGTATAAATATATTATCTTTTTTCTGCTAAATCTTCAGTATCCTCTTGATTTAGATAAATCCAAGTTCAGATCACTTAAATTGAAAATAATGAAATATTGCATTGTTGGTAAAATGTTGTTTTGGAAAGATCCTAATGGAATTATGTTCAGATGTGTGATGAAGATGAAGAAAAACAGATTTTTTTTTATTTACACCAGAGAGTTTGTGGGGGACATGATCACCATTGGAAAGCCATTGCTTTCAAAATTTTAAGACCAGGATACTACTGGCATGGATTGTTTTCTGATATATTTTATCAGGTGAGGGCATGTGAACCATGACAAAAGTTTGCAAGAAAACATAAACTTATGTCTCTACCTTTAAAACCCATCATTGCGCATGGACCTTTTCAATAGTGGGTCCTAGACGTCATTGGACAAATCCATCCTTCATCTTCTAGATAAAAAAAAATGGATACTCACATCCACATATTACTTTACCAAGTTTATTGAAGCACTCCCAACCTAAAATGCAATAGATAAGGTAATCATAAATTTTCTCGAAGGGCATATTTTCTCTAGATTTGGTTGTCCTATGAAGTTGGTTACTGACAATACTCAACATTTCAAATCAAATTCAATGGTTGACTTTTGGAATAAATATAAAATCAATTTGGTCCATTCCACTCCTTATTATCCCCAAGGAAATGGGTTAGCAGAATCATCCAATAAAATCATCATAAGGATTATTAAAAAATTACTTGCAGAAAACAAAAGGTCATGGGACTCCAAATTAAATTTTCCCTATGGCCTGATCGGATCAGTACTAATAAATCTATTGGACCTTCCCCTTTCCAAATGGTGTATGGAACATAGGTTCTTTTCCCAATTCAATTAGGTTTATCTGTTCTTAAATTTTTGCAAGAGGAGTTAAAAGAACCCAATGACATTCAAAGGAGAGTTTTCCAATTCATAGAGGTTTAACAAAATAGAGAAAAGATGGATCGAAAAGTTGTTATTAATCAGAGAAAAGCTAAATCAACTTTTGATAAAAAGACAAAGAAGGATATTTTTCAAGAGGGAGATCTTGTATTCAGATGGGATGCTAGAAAAGAGGACAAAGCTAAACATGGTAAGCTTGACAATTTATGGTATTGTCCTTTCAAAGTAGCCAAGGTCATGAACAACAATACCTTTCTCTTACACAATTTGGATGATAGTGATATTTTAGGAGGCCCAGTAAATGGGACATTCCTAAAACATTAATTCTTTTAAAATCAGTCAGAAAGTTAATTTTGTACAATAGGTTTTACTTTTTATCTCATATAAAGACTCCATATACCCAATGGAATTGCTTCTTTAAGTTTTTGTGGTTTTGAATAAAGGATGATCGAGCATGGAAATAAAGTGAATAAGAGGGATATGACGGCATTGGTGAGAAAGTTCTTAAATTTTCATCATGAAACTTTGTCCCCAGAAGGAGAGGCAGTGTTAGTACTTAACCTTTTTTTTGACTGATTAGGTGTCCTTAATCCCTCTTCTACCCATTTTTCATAAACATTGTTTTTCCCCTTCTTGGATTGAAAGATTTTTTTCATTCTTTTATGCACATTTTAAATGTTTTTAAGTTCTTAAAATTTAGGATATGATATAAAAGGATTTCCATCACATCACCTGTCCTTTCCTTCGTTTGAATTTTAAAATTTATCAAAGTGGAAAGGGCGCTACAAGAATAGCGCTATTCTTGCAGCGCTATGAATAATGATATTTTTGCATGTGCCACCTTCCCAAGATCTTGTTTTAACACTCAAAATCACTGCTAGAGGATGTACATATCTCTGTATGATCTATTTCAGGTTGTAATTCTCATGATGACAACTAACTTGGAGGATCGGGTTGTACTCGCCACCTTGACATCAAATCAACACACCCGATTATTATTCCATATGAATGAAATCATAAGCCGACTATTTTTAGTATGTCTATCATTCTATACATGCATTGCAGGTAAACGGATAAGTCTCAGACTTCAACAACCCTCAAAATTTGGTGATCAAACCCTTGACATTCTCATAAATTTCCTGCAGAACTACATCATTGTCATGGAACCCAAAAAGAGTGGGCAGAGAATTAGATTGGAGCTAGATTGGACAAAATTACTCGAAGCCTTTCCTCAAATGGCATAGAAGTTTAAATATGCAAGTTGGTTTGATTTCTTCTCGACATTTTAGGGTCATGAAGAAAATATTTATATGACCTTTGCACAAAATTTTGATGGTTTTGAATCTATGGTTGGTAAAGTCCGCATGCCCATAATAGAGCATTCCATAGCTAAAGCATACAGTTTACTAGTATATGGGTAAAAATGGTGGAAGAAAGAAAATTTAGTTACGGAGTTTGTAAATCATTTTTAATTCTAGAAAATAAAAACCCCAATTGGAGCCAAGGCATCCCACACAACTGGGTAAGGAAAGAATGGCATACTTTTTTGTTGATCATTCGCAGGTACATTACATGCAAAGGAAGATTTTATTTGGTTCATGTTTATCATATTAGACTATTAATTCATGTGAATGGTCACTACCCTCTTAATCTACCTTATTTCTTATCAAAAATCATATCTAATATGTCTAAGAGGATTCAGTCACATCCTGCAATAGGAAAGAATAGTCTTTTTCATCAAGGGTTGATCAAAACATTGCTAGTATTTTCTTTAAATGAAGTTCACAGGTCTTGGATATGGTTAATTTAGTCACTAAAACCTAAATAATAGGAAACTAAGTCTAAAACTAATAAGGAGAAGAAACCTGGAAAAGGTAAAAATTCTTCTCAAGCCACTGAGGTTTTGATGAAAGAAAATTCCCCTGCAACTAGGATAACTTGTGCTAGTAAGAGAAAGTTACAAACACAGCAAGAAATTGGTGGTTTTCCTATGGGTAAACTTAATGAGAAAATCACTATAGGTCGAGGTAAAAAACTTAAAATTGATGAAGAGACTGATGTCCATTTTGATCCAGGCATCAAAGAGGAACCTGGTGAACCCAAAGATTACACCACAAGCCCAGTCCAAAGTCCATCTAAATAGAAGAAACAGTCTACAGGAAAAAGGGTTGCAAAGGGTAAGAAACAGACTAAGAAGAAGAAACTTGTATCTAAATACCCTAGAAGAAATTCTACCAGGGTTGCAAACAAATTCAGGATGAATTCAAAGGTCATGTTTCATCCTTTTATCAAGAAGTAAAACCTTATTATCATAGAATACAATTCTTAAGATAATAAGAAAGAGATAACAAAAACCATACCTTGGCATCTTCTTCACACAGGTCAGAGGAGGTATATGAAGACTAGAGGAAAAAATGTGAGAAGGGAAAACAAATTGCGTATTGTTCAAGGAGACTTGTAACTAGGGAAAACACAAGGTCAGCTTCAGTCACTGAATTTACATTCAAAAGCACATATGCAATTAATGATGAGAAAAATGATCTTTTTCCAAAAATAGAACAACTACAAGATCTTCCAGAAACAAGAGATTCAGAAAGCACTGAAGAAGAGGATCTTAGCACCAGGTTGTCCTAAAAATATGAAATTAATCTAAGGAAACCTCAAGCTTCCATAGATTTGAACCTACCTACTCCAGTAGAAGAATATCCAAAATTCAAGGTGGAATAAAGGAAAGAAAAGGATAGGGTAAAGGAGTTGCAGGGTATTATTAGGAAATTGAAGAAAGAAAAGTCCTTTGTAGAGCAATGGAATGCAAAACAACAGGAAACGATACAAGAATTCAAAAGGAAGAGGAAAGAACAGAAGGCCTTGCTAAAGGAGGTAAGAGAATCCAATATAAAATTGTATTGTCATAATGTGGTGCTAACAACTAATCTCAAACAGAGGGACACCATTGCTTCTGCAGTTATCATAAAATGATAGTCCAAGGAAAGTTTGCTACAAGTTTTGATTTCTCAATGCTATCACTAAATAGTAAAGATGATAATTTTTGGTTCTTAGTGCTTTGTTCAAATAGAACTTTTTGGTATCTCAGATGAATCAGCTTAAGAACAGAGTATTCTTCTTTTTGTGGGATTTGAAAAACTTCATCAAGTCATCACCCAATCTATATTTGGATGGGTTGCTAAGCATACTATACTATAGGCATTATAAGTGCATGTATCAGCTTTTATCTCCTAGGAAATAGTCAATTGATATGATCCTATTAAAAAACTGTAATCTAAAAAATAGGATCTACAGGAGTAATTTGTGTTCTTTAAAAAGACATTAAAAAGACTGTATGAGGGTGGATTAGTTGGGAATTCAAGGTCTATTTTTGTAAAGACTCCACTGTAAGACAAAGAAAATATTTTCATATTGGCAGTAAATGGAAAAGGCATTTTGATGATCAGATCTTCTTTCCATATTATTATATGTTTCTTTTCTTACTTGAATGCATTTATTATGTTGCAAAGCATATGATTTCTTGATTGTGAGTGACACAGTGAAAATTTATTTGTTTTATGTTCATAATTAAGATTGTTTTCAATTACTATGTTCTTATTTCTTAATGATATTTGGGAATGAGAAACCCATGTGTGAGTTGACGAATTGGATACTCATATATCTTCCTTTCTTTATTTAGCTTATCATCTAATCTATTAAAGTGTCTGTCATTTACTAAGCCAGTGGGGTGTTTATTTTCCTTTTACATTGAGTTATATATTTTATTGGATCCTTGAGGCAACTTTCAACCATTTTCTAAAACCTATTCAAAAAACCCT
>JZKD02S2071240.1:180367-208980 GCA_000966675.3 Picea glauca | reverse complement strand
ATGAGTTGGAATCTTCTCATTAACTATAGCTTAATTGTATTTACATAAAATTTACATACCTCGCCTTTACCTTTTGATTCGTACTTCAAACAAAATATAATGCCGGTCCATAATAGTTCTGCAGTGGCCGTGGTGGAGACTTTTGATTTGTTAGATGAATTGTATCAAGGATTTGTTGACTGGAAGGACAAAATGTAGTATGAGAGCGCAAAAGCTTATTGACAAAAAAAACGTCGAAAATTTGGTGTTCCAGTCGTAGGAAGAACAGAGAAATGTTTGTTGAAGAGTGATGTTGCAGAATGCTGCTGAGGAAGTGGTGTTTCAACCATAGAAAGAAGGGCAAAAAAATTGTTGAACGATGTTGTTTCCTCAATGGGAAAATGTGAAGAATTGTTGAACAGTAGTGTTCCGGCAATGGGAAAATGTGAAGAATTGTGGAACCGTGGTGTTTTGGCAATGGGAAAATGGCGAAAGGTTGTTGACAATGGTGTTTTAGTAATGGGGGGAAATGGTGAAAGGTTGCTGAATAGTGGTGTTTCAGCAATGGGGAAAATGGCGAAGGATTGTTGAACAGTGATGTTTCAGCAATGGGGAAAATGGGGAAAAGTTGTTGACAGTGGTGTTTCAGTAATGGGGGAAAATGGTGAAAGGTTGTTGAACAGTGGTGTTTTAGCAATGGGGAAAAATGGTGAAAGGTTGTTGAACAGTGGTGTTTCGGCAATGGGGAANAATAAAATATTTTACATGGGGCTAGGTGAAAGCAAACTTCTGCCATAGCCATCCAAGCAGCTTCCTGAATAGAAGCTCCTTCCTTCTGTTAATGATGGATAACAGTCGATGTAACTAGGAGCTCAGAATGGCTACATCCTTTGATTCATGTTTTAGGGCTGCCATGAAGATGAAGGTGGGAAGCTCCAAGGCATGAAGGAAATGCCACTCCATGTATTTGTTAACAGGGTCATAGAATGAGTGGCCAATTCTAGAAAATTGGCGACAGGCAGCGTTCTCTGCTACAAAGTTGTTCACCTGTGACTGAATAACTATGATAAGCACAGGTTGGTGGTGGACAACTGACGTAGGCTTGTTGTTCTTGGGCAGTGGCTACTTCCTAACCGGTTCTGGACAGGAAATAT
Source organism: Picea glauca (assembly GCA_000966675.3). NCBI lineage: Eukaryota > Viridiplantae > Streptophyta > Pinopsida > Pinales > Pinaceae > Picea > Picea glauca. The sequence goes on along the minus strand of JZKD02S2071240.1, from coordinate 207,847 downwards.
TCTACTCCTCTGGTTCTCTTTCCTCTTCTTGGCTCTCCCCAGGGTCGGATATGTATCCATCGTAAATAGGACCCCTGAGTAAATTCTTCCCTTCCTCATACTGCTCGACGTCTCCTGAAATACCGAGGTGGATGATTTCCTCGTGATAATTTTCTTTAGCGAGCAGAGGATAAGGTTTTGCGACCTACTCTTGGAAACCCAGTATATCGAGCTCAGACTCTGATTCGTAACTGTCATAAGTGGTCTGGCTGCTCTAACAAGAAAAAGGTGATGTCGGGCTCTGCTGCTCCTCTTCCAGATAATCATCAAAGTCGGGGGGAGACAAAGCTTCTTCAACTTGCAGAAATGGAACTATCACCCGCTCCTCCATTTCAACCCCGAATGTAAACACATCGTGGGAAATCTCGTGAAGGAAAAGAGAGAAATCCTCTTCCACAACTACCTCTTTATTTCTTTGATCTAAGACAGCAAGCTCATTGGGGGTAGATGCCAACTCATCTAATGAATGTTCAATAATCTCTTCGAAAGAGTTGCTCAGAGCATATGCTTCAAGGATTGGAAAATCCTCTACACAATCTTCATATTTCAACCCTTCTAATTGGGTAGAGAGATATTTCACCTGCTCTATCAGCTTACTCAGGGCGCCATCCTCCTCCCTGGGAACTTTATCACTTGCATAACCTGCCTCGGATGCAGATGGATGGGGAGGAGAAGGGACTGAGTTCTGATCCAGGTCATCAAGATCCTCCTCACAGCTTTCGTCAGAAACAACTTTCTCTTGTATAGAGTTGTGGTATCCCTCACAACAATTATGACAAATTAACTTAGCGGGATACAGCCTCTGACAATAGGTGGTGAAAGCTGCATGAAAATCACTGAGCGAAGAAATGGTAGCTGGGGATAAAGAATGATACCATTTACGTCCATCCCCCACTAACAAGCACATGAACATTTTTAGTAATACATCCTCATGATGTATCTACCACTGATGCATGAGTTCATGAAACTCATTGAGGTGCTGAGCCGGGTTGTCCTCTTCACCTTTTCCAAATATGGGAAAATAATCACCCCATTCATCCAGAGAGGGGACAACATTTGGAAAACCAGGAATAGAAGAGAAATTAAAAGGAGAAAACCTGCGAGCAAGTATTTTCTCCATATCGAACCAGTGGAGTCGCCAATCGATCCTTGAATCATGAAGTCGCCAGGTGAAAGATGCGCAGCTTCAAATATGCCTGGTCCTTGTTCACCATCAAAGGCCAGATCTTAACGTTGTCATTACCCCTGGAATCTTCTCAGACTGAGAAAGCAGCTGCTGAAACCTTCTCGAGAAAGCTCCTTAGGGTCGGCTTTCAGGCATATCGATAGTAGTCACAGCTGAAACAATGATGTGGAAACAATGGAGTCGCCACAGTGGAGTCGCCAGGTGCACAGCAGCAATCTTTAAGGGCTCTAATGTCTGATGCGCCTTCAGAATCAGAGGCTCAATGTCGTTCTGCCCAGGGAAAATCGTCAACTTTTTCCCAAGAAATGGTGCCAGAAATGTTAGCGTCAGAAGTCACTCCTGGATTGCTTGCAGGAGATGAGCCTGACACCCATCAGTTTAATGTCACGGTTTGTTTATAAGAGGGTGATCAAATGGAAGTAAACTTAGAACAATATCATCTCAACTCTGAAACTAGGCTAGGCATGCATGGACGAGTGAGGTCTTTATAAACTTCAAACAGTGAGTTGCAATAAAAGGGTGAGTAGGGGGAAGACTTGCATGAGAAGAGTGCGAAGGTCTATCATAAACATCAGGTTTGCAATAGACTGGAGAAGAAAGCATCTGAACGCAAGATCCTTTTACATTCAAACATAGAATACCAAAGAATACAATAATGTCACAACAAATCCTTTATCATAACATAATTGCAACAATCCACGCGAATCATTCGAAAATGGACTCTAGCATGAGATGAAACATGGATGGAAAAGGAGAACTATTTGTCATAAACCAAGAAATCTCAAACATAGAGGCATAACCAAGAAACCAGAATGGTCATGGAAAATTTACAGTTGGGAGCTTCTCTCTACCATCGATAGATACAAAAATGGCGAAAACGCCTTCATATACTCAAACTAGCAACAATGACAAAATCAAGACGTAGCATTAAATGCATTGCATCTGCATGGCTTCTGACAATCTGCAGCTGCAATCTTTGAATGATCGTGCAACTTCGGCGGACGCAATCGAACTTTTTGACAGCTCTGAGGACAAAGCGACGTGCCTTTAATTCGGAACTGGACTTTCCCATTATGGCGGAGGCGATGTCTAACCACCACCAACTGCTTCAATAACTGCTTCATCGGGATTGAGAACGGCCCGGCCAACTCGGCACCTCGGGATGTGGAGGACTCTCCGCGCTACCACCTGGACCAACCGAATGGCTCGAAGAACTGGTGTGGAGGCCAACGCGAAGGATGGGGCGCATAACATGAGTGGTGGCGTCGGACTAAGAGGGAGAGGCCTAAAAAGATGAGGGGGCGAGGGAGGCTATAGGGGAGACACATGGAAAAAGGCAATAAGCGAAGGAGGCAGGAGAGTAGATGTGATGGACACATTTTACTTGGCGGCTGGCGTGGAGAGAAAGAGACACGCGGCAGGTGGTGAGTGGATGATATGATGGGAGAAGGGCCCATGCTGGCTAAACACCGAGCAGCTGAGAAGGACAGGATTGTCCAAGCGCCGTTGATCCGGGCGCGTTGATCTTGGCCGTCGGAAAGCTGCGCGTCCAATTTCGAACCCCCCCCTTCCGCTTAAAGGTAGAAAGGTGGGGGGGGGTCCAGAATTGCCTTTATCGCCATTGATCCGGGCGTGTGAATCGGGACCATTGAAGAGATGCGCCCCTGATTCCGGACCCCCCCCCCCCCCCGCTTAAAGGTAGAAAGGAAAGGGGGGTTCCGGAATCTCATATATGTCGTTGATTTGGGCGCGCGGATGCACGCCGTCCAGATCCGTTCACTGTTTACCCCAGGCACATTTACATCCGAACTTAGGAAAAGTGGGTTTTAACCCACTCTTTTTCATTCTAACCCCCCTTACAAGAAATATCGCTAACAAAACTACTAGGACATACTGGTTCGGACGATGGTGTAAATATAGATCCAAACGAAGTAAAGGGGATACAAGGTGTTCACCTCCCTCTAAGAAAGAATTCCATTAAATCATTTTTTGGCTATATCAACTTCGTGGGGAGGTTCATTCCAAACTCCATGGAGATAGTGAAGCCCATATATGATATCCTAAAAAATCGACATGACTTAAATTCAAGTGATGAGGAAAACAAGGAGTCTAGAGACATTAAACAACCATTGTGTCACTCCCCTGCTCTCATTATCCCTGATTATAACAAAGAATTTCAATTGTTTTCTTTTGCATCTGAATTCACGATGGATTTTGTGCTTTTACATAATAAAAAAAAAGGAATGAAGAATCCTATTACATTCATGAGAAAATCCTTCCAAGGGTTAAAACTGAAATACGAGCATAGGGAAAATAAATCTTATGCATTAGAGACTACTTCATAAATGATCAAGTCCTAGCATATGTACCTCACCCTATGGTTAATTAAATGTTGATACAAAAGGAATGTAGTGGAACTAGGGGGAGGTAGATCAAAAATATCCAGGAGTGCGATCTTGAGATAAATCCTACCAAGTTGACCAGAGGGAAACACTTAGTGAAAATAATGGCTGAGAAAAACTTGGATGCAATTCAAGACAGTCCCATTGAGAGTCAAGTAAATTACTTATCTGTTTCATTAAAACATTATGATTGTTACATAGATATCATTTTTTATTTAAGGAACTTATTTTATCCTACTAAATTCACTAAGATGTAAAGGCAATATCTACAACTTCATGCTACAAAGTATTTCTTTTTGTAGGGTGGTTTGGGATGGAGGAATCCCAATGGGATAATTTTGCGATGTGTTGATCACAATGAGTCTAGAGAGATATTGAGAGATATTGATTTAGGCATGTGTGGTGGAAATTTATCTAGTTGCACCATTGCACACAACATCATGTGCACCAGTTATTATTGGCCTAAATTGTTTGTGGACATGCATGCATTTGTGTGAGCATGTGAGCCATGTCAGAGATTCGAAGGGAAGCAAAATATCCCTACCTTGCCTCTGGATATGGTTATTATAGAAGATCCTTTCCAAAAGTGGGGACTTGAACTCATAGGAAATCTATCATAGAATTCTAGTGGTGGCCATAGTTGGATCCTTGTGGCTACAGACTATTTACCAGGCGGATGGATGACATTCCACTCAATATTTATTCTAGTGCGAACATTGTCATATTTTTAGAAGAGAATATATGATTTGGAGTGCCAAACAAAATCACTATAGATAATGCTAGTGTCTTCATATCTATTGATTTGGTGGATTTTTGGTCTTAGTACAATATTACATTGAATCATTCTACTAGTTATTATCTGCAAGGGAATGGAATAACAAAGCCCAACAATAAAATATTATTGGATTTCACAGGAATAATATTGGTGATAACAAGTGAGCCTAAGATAGTATCCTTAAATATGCACTTTGTTATGATAGAATTACCAAGAAATGTGCCATGAGAAAGAGTCCATTCGATCTAGTTTAGGGTTTAGATGTAGGTTTTCCTATGAATTTGAGGTTACCAACATATAGGTTGTCCGGTTAGTTTGAAACCAACCAGGATTCCTTGCAGTATCATATTGACAAGTTGGTACAGTCTCAGGAAGATATACATGTGGCTTACACCCACTTCATGAGTTACCAAGATCAAGTAAAGAGGGTGCTTGACCGCAAGCCAAGAGGAAAGAACTACTAGGTGGGTGACATAGTTGTGTTGTGGGACAATAGAAATGAAAAATGAAGTGGCAATGACATGTTTGAAATTCTACGGTTGGGACCATATTGTATTGATATGGCGGTGGGGCCCAACATGTTCCAATTATCCAACTTGGACAATAAACGTGAGGGGTTGTTAGTCAATTGGAATCAGTTAAAACACTACTTCCAATGAGGATTTAGCCTCAAATATAAAAGGAAAAATTATTTTTGGGGGGTTTCAGATATAGTTTTCTTCGTTATTTTTGGTCATTTTTAAGATATTTTCATAATTATAGCTCATTTTTTATTCCTTATGACAACATTTATCAATCCCCTTTCTATGCATATTTTCCCTTTACATTCACATTCTTTTAGTCCTAGTTTGTTGTTTCCTGCTCTTTCTTTCTTTTTTGTTAGTTTTTTTTTTCTTTCTTGTATAATAAGTGGCTCACATGAGGTTGTTTTATTTCCCAAATAGCTTGTTTTCCTCTTTTATATCCATGGTTCACAAAATGATTCCTTGTTGAAGCTTATTCATTGTTTCTTACAAATTACCTTTAAAGTGAGTCTGAATGATGGTTAGTTTAAATTTTTTCCAAATAATTTGAATCTTTTAGGATTCATGAATAGAAGAGACATAGGAGAGTCTTGATTCATATTATTCTTTGTCTCTTCATTGTTCTTAATGATGTCTAGTTGTTTTGAGTCGGTAGTCCCCCTCATCTAGCATTACAATAGTACATTGGGCCCATTTTTCAATGATTTACCGATGCATGTTCGTCGCCACTACATCACAAGTTTGAACAAGGCAACAACCGATTTTTCTTCACTTCACCTTCGTCACAATTATGAAATTCAATATTTTGTCGCAATATAGATGCAATAATATTTCATAAGAGGGACTTACCAATGAAAAATGTGCCCCTTAAATCCATCACATTGTCATTGCTTGTACGTCGAATGATCGAAGCATGTCCGTATTAAGAGATACAAATCATTCACGAATTTTTCTTGGTATTTCCTCACAACTACAACACGTGGTGATCGCTAGAACATTGGAAGATCAACGAATTCCAATCGTAAGAGCAGAAAATAATCGACAAATGTGCCCCATTAGTTCATCACAAATGCATCTCATTTCTGTCTCCTTGTTATCGCTAGAGAGAATAAGATAGGAAAAACACTCAACGTATGTTCCAGAAATATCATTATTATCGCGTCGAACAATCGACAATATACCAATGAATATGCTAGATTTACGACATTTTTTGGGTGAGGAAGAAAAAGTTACTCTAGTTGAACTATAAATAAAATAGGTTTTCAATGGTCTGATGAATGGTTATTGTTAGTCCTTAACCTTGTTTTTCACTGATTGGGTGTCCTTAATCCCTGTTCTACCCATTTTTCATAAACTTTGTTTTTCCCCTTCTTGGCTTGAAAGCTTGTTTTCATTCTTTTATGCACATTTTAAATGTTTTTAAGTTTTTAAAAGTTAGGATATGATATAAAAGGATTTCAATCACATCACCTATCCTTTCCTTCAATTGAATTTTAAAATTTATCAAAGTGGAAAGGGCGCTACAAGAATAATGTTATTCTTGCAACCTCAGGAATAATGATAGTTCTACATGTGCCACCTTCCCAAGATAGTTTTTTAACACTCGAAATCATTTCTAGAGGATCTACATATCTCTGTATGATCTATTTCAGTTTGTAATTCTAATGATGAAAGCTAACTCGAAGGATCGGGTTGTACTCACCACCTTGAAATCAAATCAACATGCCTGATTATTATTCCTTATGAATGAAATCATAGTCCACCTATTTTTAGTATGTCTACCATTTTATACATGCATTGCAGGTAAATGGATAACTCTCAGACTTCAACAACCCTCAAAAGTTGGTGCTCAAATCCTCGACATTCTCATAAATTTCTTGCAGAATTGTATTAGTGTCATGTCACCCAAAAAGAGTGGGAAGATAACCAGATTGGAGTTAGACAGGACAAAATTACTCAAAGCCTTTCCTCAAATGGCAGAGAAGTTTAAATATGGAGACTGGTTGAATATCTTATCGACATTTCAGGGTCATGACGTGAAGATTTCTATGACCTTTGCAGATAATTTCAATGGTTTCGAATCTGTGTTTGGTAAACTCCTCATGCACATAATAGAACATTCCATAGATAAATCTTGCAAGTTACCAATATATGGGGAAAGATGGTGGAAGAAAGAAAATTTAGTTATGGATTTTGTAAATCAATTTTTTAATTCCAGAAAAGCAAAACCCCAATTGGATCCGAGGCATCCCACACAACTGGGTAAGGAAAGAATGGCATATTTCTATGTTGATCATTCATAGGTACATTACATGCGAAGGAAGGTTTTCTCTGGTTCATCGTTATCATATTAGACTGTTAATTCATGTGAATGGTAACTACCCTATTAATATACCTTATTTCTTATTAAAAATCCTATATAATATGTCTAAGAGAATTTAGTCACATCCTACAACAACAAAGAATAGTCTTTTCCATCAAGCGTTGATCAAAATTTTAGTAGAATTTTATTTAAATGAACTTCAGAGGTATTGGGACTAGTTAACTCAATCACTAAAACCTAAACCACGGGAAACTAAGTCTAAAACTGATAAGGAGAAGAAACCAGAAAAGGTAAAAAGGCTTCTCAAGCCACTGAGGTTTTGATGAAATAGAACTCCCCTGCAACCAGGATAGCTTGTGGTAGTAAGAGAAAGTTACAAACACAACAAGAAATTGGTTATTTTCCTATGGGTAAACTTAAGGACAAAATCACTACAGGTTGAGGTAAAAAACTTAAAATTGATGAAGAGACTGATGTCAATTTTGATCCAGACATCAAATAGGAACCTAATGAACCAAAATATTATACCACAATCCCATTCCAAAGTCCAGCTAAATAGAAGAAACAGTCTACAGGAAAAATGGTTGCAAAGGGTAAGAAACAAAGTAAGAGGAACCAGGGCTGCAAACAAATTCAGGTTGAATTCAAAGGTTATGTTTCATCCTTCTATCCATAAGGAAAACCTTATTATCGTAGAATAAAAATCAGAATATACGAAGAAAGAGATCAAAAAACAAACCTTGGCATCTTCTTCACACATGTCAGAGGAGGAATCTGAAGAACAAAGGAAAAAACATGAAAAGGGAAAACAGATTGCACAGTGTTCAAGGAGACTTGTAACTAGGGAAACTACAAGGTCAGCTTCAGTCACTGAATCTACATTCAAAGGCACATATGCAATTAATGATGAGAAAAATGATCTTTTTCCTGAAATAGAACAACTATAAGATATTCCAGAAACCAGAGACTTAGAAAGCACTGAAGAAGAGGATCTTAGCACTGGGTTGTCCTAAAAATATGAAATTAAACTAAGGAAACCTCAAGCTTCCATATATATGAACCTATAGGGTAAAGGAAAGAAAAGGACAGGGTAAAGGAGATGCAGGGTATTATTAGGAAATTGAAGAAAGAAAAGTCATGTGTATAGCAATGGAATGCAAAACAACAAGAAAAGATTCAAGAATTCAAAAGGAAGAGGAAAGAGAGGAAGGCCTTGCTAAATGAGGTAAGAGAATCCAATATAAAATTGTATTGGCATAATGTGGTGCTAACAACTAAGCCCAAACAGAGGGACACCAGAGCTTCTGTAGTTATCATAAAATGACAGTCCAAGGAAAGTCTGCTACAATTTTGATTGCTCAATGCTATTACTAAATAGTAATTATGAAAATTTTTGGTTCTTAGTGCTTCATTCAAATAGAACTTTTTGGTATCTCAAATGAACCATCTCAGCAACATAGTATTCCTCTTTTTGTGGGATTTGCAAAAATTCATAAAGTTGTCACCTAATCTATATTAGGATGGTTTGTTAAGCATACTATATTATAGGCATTAGATGTGCTTGTATGAGCTTTTAAATCCTACAAAATAGTCAATTGATATGATCCTATTGTAAAACTGTAATCTAAAAAAAATATCTACAGGAGTAATTTGTGTGCTTTAAAAAGACATTGAAAAGACTTTATGGGGGTGGATTAGTTGGGAATTCAAGGTCTATTTTTGTAATGACTCCACTGTCAGATAAAGACAATATTTTCATATTGGAACTAAATGGAAAAGGCATTTTGATGGTCAGATATTATTTTCATATTAATATTTGTTTCTTTTCTTTCTTGAATGCATTTATTATGTTGCAAAGCATATGATTTTTTTATTGTGAGTGACACAATGAAAATTTTATTGTTTTATGTTCATAATTAGGATTGTTTTCAAGTACCATGTTCTTATTTTTTAATGATATCTGGGAATGACAAATCCATGTGTGAGTTGACAAATTGGATACTCATATATCTTCCTTTTTTTATTTACCTTACCATCTGATCTGTTAAAGTGTTTGTCATTTACTAAGCCAGTGGGATTTTTATTTTCCTTTTACATTGAGTTATATATTTTATTGAATCCTTGAGCCAACTTTCAACCATTTTCTAAAACCTATTCATAAAACCCTTTATAAAAATAACATTACAATAACTTGATGATGCCCTAGTTTTCTCTCTCACAGTCAAGTGCAACTTTAAACCATATTATTGTTCCTTTGAAAATTCTTTGTTCCTAGAGCCGTCAACCTACTCTCGTTCAGAAAAGAAACCTATGATTTCATTAGTTGAAGATAAAAAAGCTCAACTAAATTGTTCCACCCAAGGAACGGTTTCTCTTTCTACATCACCAATTCAACCTATTCCTACAGTTCAAGCTCCCATTGTGATAAATTTGAATGTGAATAGGATGGATGCAATTGTTGTAGCCATAAATGCACCATTAAATTTTCCACAATTATTGTATGCCTTCCCACCTAATGATTATATGAATTACTTTCCAAGATTCAATGGAGAGGTATAATTCATTGTTGAAGAACACTTAAACTCTTTCTATAGTTTTGCAGATAATTTTAATGTGGAGCATGCAGATGTTTGGATGAGACATTTTGTGAAAATTTTAGATGGAGAGGCAAGGAAATGGTTTAAAATCCTACCTCCTAATTCAATTGATGATATTGATGCACTAGATGATACCTTTTTGTGGCACTTGGGAGATAAGAAAGACTACTTGTATTATATTACTGAGTTTGGTGCTTTGAGAACAAAACAAGGAGAATCTCTATCTGATTTTACCAAAAATATTTAATAAAATGTATAGTAAAATTCCAGATGAAATCAAACCCACATAAACATCAACCAAAATTACTTTTTCCAATTCCTTTGATGTTGAGTTTTCTCTGTTGTTGAAAGAAAGAAGGTTTGCTACTCTAATTTTGGTGTGGGAAGAAGCCATTGAAGTAGAATCTAATATACTAGAAACTGAGAAATTGAAGTCAAGGAGTGACAGAGACAAGAAAAAATAGAGAGAAGAACTTCCTTCTTTTTCTCATACAACATCTCACTCTAAGATGTATGAAATGGCCAAAATGTTGAAAACCTTGACATCTAAAATGTCCAAGTTGAAGATGGAAACAAAACAGCCTAGCAGGCTTACACATGAAGGAGGATACATAAATCCCAACCAGTTCAGAAGGCCTAACAATGTTCCTCAATTTTTTCCAAGAGAAAGGAGAAATCAAGAAGATCAGGAAGTTTTGCCTCCTTTTCAAAGTAATGCAGTGGAATAAGTTGAAGAAACTGATGACACTAAGGAAGATTTTACAGTTCATCTAAATGATATATAATTACCTCTGACTCATTTGACACAAAAATATTATGAGGATGCTCTTATATCGAATCAGTTTGAGGAAGAAGATGTTAAAGAAATTATCCAGTAAGAACCTAAAATGAAAAAGTATGACCTTAGGTCTACATCAAATTCATCAAAGGTAGATATACCTATTCAAGCCAAAAATACCAATGCTCCAGTTAAATCAGGGATCAGTAAAGAAAGTTCAAGGACTAAAATCAATGAGCAACAAAAGCAGCCTATCAAGGTTAGCACTACAGAGGTGATGGAAACTGAGAAGCCAGTTTCTTCTTTCAGCTTGGAAAATGAAATTAATAAAATCAAAATCCCCATACCTCTGGTAGAATTGATGAAAACTGATCCTTTTAGAAAATTTGTCCTCAAAACATTGCAACCTTCTTCTCTTGTTACTTTTAGAGCTACCATAAATATCGAAGATGAAAACCCTGCCATAACCATTGGGCTACATATTGAATATATGTCTGATGCTTCTCCTCCTTTCTACATATCCATGAACATTAATAAAATCAAAATCCCCATACCTCTGGTAGAATTGATGAAAACTGATCCTTTTAAAAAAATTGTCCTCAAAACATTGCAACCTCCTTCTCTTGTTACTTTTAGAGCTACCATAAATATCGAAGATGAAAACCCTGCCATAACCATTGGGCTACATATTCAAGATAGGTCTAATGCTTCTCCTCCTTTCTACATATCCATGAAAATATTGCATAATTTTTTAATGGATTGAGGATCTTCACACAATTTCATGCCAAAGGTGGTAATGGAGGAATTAGGTTTAGACATCACTAAGCCATATCTAGACCTATATTCATTTGACTCTAGAAAATTTAAATGTCTGGGAGTTATTAAAGACATGGTTGTTACTTTATCTTAGTTACCTATGAAAAGTGTGGTGTTGGATGTAATTGTGGCTGAAATACCTCCTAAATTTGGGATTCTTTTGTCAAGATCATGGGCTAAGAAAGTGGAGGCACACTACAAATGGACCTCAGTTATGGTACCATACATGTGTTTTTTGGAGAGCATCAAAGATTGTACAGGGAAGTGAGGCTAGCTTACCTGGTAAGCGATCATGAAAATACTATAAATCATCCTATATATGTTGTTGAAGATGAACTTGGTTCTTCTATTTTTCACATTGGTGACTAGATAACTAAAAACCATGCCTACAGTTGAAGAAAATGCAAAAAACCTAGTATGGAAAATGTTCTTTGATGGGGCTTGTTCCAAAGAAGACTCCGGAGATGGAATTGTTTTTATTTCTCCTACCAAGGAATTTATTCCTCTGTCATACAAATTGGAATTTGATACAACCAACAATATTAGTGAATATTAAGCTCTTCTGCTAGGATTGAAAGCAACCAATAATATGGGTATAGGTAATTTTTTTGTTTTTGGAGATTTTGAGCTTATCATCCATCAAATCAAAAACATTTATCAAACCAAACAATAGATGTTAAAGAAGTATATAAATGAAATGTGGTACTTTGTTGATAATTTCGTTTTGGCCTTCAACATCACTTTTGTACACAAAAATTTGAATCAACAGGCAGATTCTTTAGCACTAGCAGCCAATAATTTTAGAACTCCAAACTTTCCCAATTTAAGATTTGATATTGAGGTAAGACACAAACCCTCTATACCAGATAACATAAAAAAATTGCAAGTATTTAAATATGATCGGGAAATTAAAAAAAATTTGGAGACCATTGATGAGTTCTCTAATATCTCAATAGATCAGGATAATGAAAATGATGATGTGGAAGTTCATGCTGGAAATATCCTTCAAGATAGTATTGATGGTCATAAAATCATTGAGTTGAAAACAAATCATTTTCCAAAGGGCCTAGTACCCCTTGAGACATTATTTAACCATAGTAATAGATTGTGATATCCGTCTAGATTCAAATCCTAAAATGGTGAAATTATCTAGAAAATTGCAAGAAAAACATAGAGACGGGTATGTCAATTTGATGAAACAATTTTCAAATTCTTTTTCCTGGTCTTATGAATACCTTAAGGTTTTTGATACAGAGATTATGCAACATAATATTCCTTTAAATCCTGGATCCAAACCTTTTAAGAAGAAATCTAGACAATTCAATCCATTGTTGCTACCTATAATTGAAAAAGAACTAGAAAGATTGGTGTATGATAAAATTATAGTACCATTGATATACTCAAAATGGGTATCCAATTTAGTACCTGTCAGAAAAAATAATGGAGAGATAAGGCTTTGTGTAGACTTCAGAAATCTGAACGGGTGTTCTCTAAAGGACAATTATCCATTACCTAAAATGGATCATATTCTACAAAGAGTAGTAGGGGAAAAAATAATCTCTATGCTTGATGACTATTCAGGATATAATCAAATATCGGTGATGGAGGAATATAAGAATAAGACGAATTATGAAAATATGCCTTCTGGATTAATAATCCAGGATCAACATTTCAGAGAGATATGGATATTGCATTCGTTGGTGAGAAAGACAGATTTACGGTTATTGATCTTGATGATATTATTTTGTTTTGAACCTCTAATTATGAACACTTACAACATTTGAAGCAAACATTTGAAAAATGCAGGAGGTATGGTATATCATTAAACCCTAAAAAATTTCATTTTGTCATGGAAGAAGGAAAAGTTTTAAGACACATTGTTTCACCAGAAGGAATCATGATAGATCCTGAAAGGGTAAAGGCCATTCAACAAATATACATTCCAAGGAATAAAAAGTGTATCCAATATTTCATAGGTAAAATCAATTTATTAAGAAGATTTATACCAAATTTTGCAAAAATCATCAAGCATATTACTGATATGTTGAAGAAAGATGTAGAGATATAATGGATACCAGAAGAAAAGGAATCATTTGAAAAGATTAAGAAGGATTTAATTAAGGAACATGTCCTCATCATACTTAATTACTCTAAGGAGTTTTTGATTTTTTCATTTGCGTTTGAAGACACTGCATATGTTCCAAATAGTGCAGTTAAAGAAATTTTAGTCCAACCTGATTGTGAAGGAAAGAGGGGGAAATGGATAACTAAAATTATGGAATACAACTTGACCATAAAGCCCACTTAGTTAATAAAAGGATGAGGTCTTTCCAAATTGATGATAGTGTCAAATTGCAAATCAATTGGATTATATAATTCATCATTTCAAGTTGAGGAAATTGGTTCACAGGTAAGCAATAGATATTATTCCTTACCATGGTATAAAGATATTATCTTTTTTCTGCTAAATCTTCAGTATCCTCCTAATTTAGATAAATCCAAGTTCAAATCACTTAAATTGAAAACAATGAAATATTGCATTATTGATAAAATGTTGTTTTGGAAAGATCCTAATGGAATTATGTTCAGATGTGTTGATGAAGATGAAGAAAACAATTTTTTTATGATTTACACCAAGGAGTTTGTGGGGGACATGATCACCATTGGAAAGCCACTGCTTTCAAAATTTCAAGAGCAGGATACTACTGGCATGGATTGTTTTCTGATATATTTTCTCAGGTGAGGGAATGTGAACCATGTCAAAAGTTTGCAAGAAAACATAAACTTATGTCTCTAGCTTTAAAACCCATCATTGTGCATGGACCTTTTCAATACTGGGGCCTAGACGTCATTGGAGAAATCCATCCTTCATCTTCTAGATAACAAAAATGGATACTCACATCCACATATTACTTTACCAAGTTGATTGAAGCACTCCCAACCTCAAATGCAATAGATAAGGTAATCATAAATTTTCTCGAAGGGCATATTTTCTCTAGATTTGGTTGTCCTAAGAAGTTAGTTACTGACAATACTCAAGATTTCAAATCAAATTAAATGGTGAATTTTGGAATAAATATAACATCAATTTGTTCCATTCCACTCCTTACTATCCCCAAGGAAATGGGTTAGCAGAATCATCCAATAAAAGCATCATAAGGATTATTAAAAAATTACTTGCAGAAAACAAAAGGTCATGGGATTCCAAATTAAATTTTCCCTATGGGATGATTGGATCAGTACTAATAAATCTATTGGACCTTCCCCTTTCCAAATGGTGTATGGAGTAGATGTTTTCTTCCCAACTCAATTAGGTTTACATGTTCTTAAATTTCTGCAAGAGGAGTTAGAAGAACCCAATGACATTCAAAGGAGAGTTTTCCAATTCATAGAGGTTTAACAAAATAGAGAAAAGATGGATCGGAAAGTTGTTATTAATCAGAGAAAAGTTAAATCAACTTTTGATAAAAATACAAAGAAGGATATGTTTCAATAGGTAGATCTTGTATTGAGATGGGATGCTAGAAGAGAGGACAAAGCTAAACATGGTAATATTGACAATGTATGGTATGGTCCTTTCAAAGTAGCCAAGGTCATGAACAACAATACCTTTCTCTTACACAATTTGGATGATAATGATATTTTAGGAGGACCGGTAAATGGGACATTCCTAAAACATTACTTCTTTTAAAATCAGTCAAAAGTTAAGTTTCTACAATAGGTTTTACTTTTTATCTCAAATAAAGACTCCATATACCCAATGGAATTGCTTCTTTAAATTTTCCTGGTTTTGAATAAAGGATGATAGAGTAAGGAATAAAGTGAATAAGAGGGATATGAAGGCATTGGTGAGAAAGTTCTTAAAGTTTCATCATGAAACTTTGTCCCCAGAAGGAGAGCCAGTGTTAGTACTTAACCTTGTTTTTGACTGATTGGGTGTCCTTAAACCCTCTTCTACCCATTTTTCATAAACATTGTTTTTCCCCTTCTTGGATTGAAATATGTTTTTCATTATTTTATGCACATTTTAATTGTTTTTAAGTTCTTAAAAGTTAGGATATGATATAAAAGGAATTCCATCACATCACCTGTCCTTTCCTTCATTTGAATTTTCAAATTTATCAAAGTGGAAAGGGTGCTACAAGAATAGTGATATTCTTGCAGCGCTATGAATAATGATATTTCTACATGTGCCACCTTCCTGAGATCTTGTTTTAACACTCGAAATCACTGTTAAAGGATGTACATATCTCTGTATGATCTATTTCTGGTTTTAATTCTCATGATGACAGCTAACTTGGAGGATCGGGTTGTACTCACCACCTTGACATCAAATCAACACGCCCGATTATTATTCCATATGAATGAAATCATAATCTGCCTATTTTTAGTATGTCTATCATTCTATACATGCATTGCAGGTAAACGGATAAGTCTCAGACTTCAACAACCCTCAAAATTTGGTGATCAAACCCTTGACATTCTCAGAAATTTTGTGCAGAAATGTATCATTGTCATGGCACCCAAAAAGAGTGGGCAGAGAACTAGATTGGAAAAAATTACTCGAATCCTTTCCTCAAATGGAATATAAGTTTAAATATGCAAGATGGTTTGATTTATTCTCGACATTTTAGGGTCATGAAGAAAATATTTATATGACCTTTGCACAAAATTTCGATGGTTTTGAATCTTTGGTTGGTAAAGTCCTCATGCCCATAACAGAGCATTCCATAGCTAAAGCATACAAGTTACCAGTATATGGGTAAAGATGGTGGAAGAAAGAAAATTTAGTTACGGAGTTTGTAAATTGGTTTTTAATTCCAAAAAAGAAAAACCTCAATTGGAGCCAAGGCATCCCACACAACTAGGTAAGGAAAGAATGGCATACATTTTTATTGATCATTCGCAGGTACATTACATGTGAAGGAAGATTTTCTCTGGTTCATATTTATCATATTAGACTGTTAATTCATGTGAATGGTCACTACCCTCTTAATCTACCTTATTTCTTATTAAAAATCATACCTAAGATGTCTAAGAGGATTCAGTCACATCCTGCAATAGGAAAGAATAGTCTTTTTCATCAAGGGTTGATCAAAACGTTGTTAGTATTTTCTTTAAATGAAGTTCAGAGGTCTTGGATATGGTTAATTCAGTCACTAAAACCTAAATAATAGGAAACTAAGTCTAAAACTGATAAGGAGAAGAAACCTGGAAAAGGTAAAAATTCTTCTCAAGCCACTGAGGTTTTGATGAAAGAAAAATCCCCTGCAACGAGGATAACTCGTGCTAGTAAGAGAAAGTTACAAACACAACAGGCAATTGGTGATTTTCCTATGGGTAAACTTAATGAGAAAATCACTACATGTCAAGGTAAAAAACTTAAAATTGATGAAGATACTGATGTCCATTTTGATCCAGACATCAAAGAGGAACCTGATGAACCCAAAGATTACACCACAAGCCCGGTCCAAAGTCCAGCTAAGAAAAATAAACAGTCTATAGGAAAAAGGGTTGCAAAGGGTAAGAAATAGAGTAAGAAGAAGAAACCTGTATCTAAATACCCTAGAAGAAATTCTACCAAGGTTGAAAACAAATTCAGTCTGAATTCAAATGTTATGTTTCATCCTTTTATCAAGAAGTAAAACCTTATTATCATAGAATACAATTCATAAGATACTAAGAAAGAGATAAAAAAACCATACCTTGGCATCTTCTTCACACAGGTCAGAGGAGGTATATGAATAGCAAAGGAAAAAACGTGAGAAAGGAAAACAGATTGTGTATTGTTCAAGGAGACCTGTAACTAGGGAAAACACAAGGTTAGCTTCAGTCACTGAATTTACATTCAAAGGCACATATGCAATTAATGTTGAGAAAAATGATCTTTTTCTAGAAATAGAACAACTACAAGATCTTCCAGAAACAAGAGATTCAGAAAGCACTGAAGAAGAGGATCTTAGCACCGGGTTGTCCTAAAAATATGAAAATAATCTAAGGAAACCTCAAGCTTCCATAGATTTGAACCTACCTACTCCAGTAGAAGAATATCCAAAATTCAAGGTGGAATAAAGGATATAAAAGGACAGGGTAAAGGAGTTGCAAGGTATTATTAGGAAATTGAAGAAATAAAAGTCCTTTGTAGAGCAATGGAATGCAAAACAACAGAAAATGATACAAGAATTCAAAAGGAAGAGGAAAGAACAGAAGGCCCTGCTAAAGGAGGTAAGAGAATCCAATATAAAATTGTATTGGCATAATGTGGTGCTAACAACTAAGCTCAAACAGAGGGACACCAGAGCTTCTGCAGTTATCATAAAATGACAGTCCAAGGAAAGTCTGCTACAAGTTTTGATTGGTCAATGCTATTACTAAATAGTAAAGATGAGAATTTTTGGTTCTTATTTCTTTATTCAAATAGAACTTTTTGGTATCTCAGATGAATCAGCTTAAGAACAGAGTATTCCTCTTTTTGTGGGATTTGAAAAACTTCATCAAGCTGTCACCTAATCTATATTTGGATGGGTTGCTAAGCATACTATACTATAGTCATTATAAGTGCATGTATGAGCTTTTATCTCCTAGGAAATAGTCAATTGATATGGTCCTATTAAAAAACTGTAATCTAAAAAATAGGATCTACAGGAGTAATTTGTATTCTTTAAAAAGACATTGAAAATACTGTATGAGGGTGGATTAGTTGGGAATTCAAGGTATATTTTTGCAAAGACTCCACTGTAAGACAAATACAATATTTTCATATTGGCACTAAATGGAAAAGGCATTTTGACGATCAGATCTTATTTTCATATTATTATATGTTTCTTTTCTTACTTGAATGCATTTATTCTGTTGCAAAGCATATGATTTCTTGATTGTGAGTGACACAGTGAAAATTTTACTGTTTTATGTTCATAATTAAGATTGTTTTCAAGTACTATGTTCTTATTTCTTAATGATATTTGGGAATGAGAAATCAATGTGTGAGTTGACGAATTGGATACTCATATATCTTCCTTTCTTTATTTAGCTTACCATATGATCTGTTAAAGTGTCTGTCATTTACTAAGCCAGTGGGGTGTTTATTTTCCTTTTACATTGAGTTATTTATTTTATTGGATCCTTGAGCCAGCTTTCAACCATTTTCTAAAACCTATTCAAAAAACCCTTTATAAAAATACCATTGCAATAACTTGATGATTCCCTAGCTTGCCCTCTCACAGTCAAGTGCAATTTTAGGGACTAAGAGTTATTATTATTATTATTATTATTATTATTATTATTATTATATATACATGTGTGTGTGTGTGTGTGTGTGTGTGTGTGTGTGGCCATAAAATTCTTATTTCCCACTCACTTTGTTGATGACTCATCCTTAATTCCAAAATTAATGTAACAATTGATCGAGGGTTCTATTCTTTGTTTGGAAACATTTTCATAGGTTGTTAGAGAAGTGGTTCATGAGGATAAAATATAGACCTATAATTTGTAGGACTTCCACATTAATCATTTGGACCCCCTATTGCACCCAAAGAGATTGGGGAGGTCTGGGTATGCCTAGCATCTATATTAAAGTCCAAGCCATGTGTGTGAAATATATTCTTAAAACCTTGGAGGGATATGATATATAGAAACTATTATTGATTAGGAATTGTATCCATGTGTTTATCTTTCCTTAGCCTTATTTCCTGGTCACCAAGAATAACAAATTTGGGGTGATCATAGCCATTCTCAAAAGGTAAATTATTTAGACAAATTTGTGTTAGAGGGAAATTGACATACAATTTTGGAAAGTTGGCACTTTAAAATGTAGTGTGATGGGTCATGTTCCTTTTGGAGGGATGGGAATGGAGTAGATAAAATCCTTTTTTTATATGTGTGCCAAAGAAACTCAATGGTTTGGTACAACACACTTCCAAAGTTGTCCCATGCTTGAAGAATAGGCGAGGCTTGAGGGTTTTTCTAGGGCATTAATTGTAGAGGTAGCTAGTGCATTTCAAAATATCATCTTCTTTCAAGCACAAAGTATGGAAGTGTATTTTGCTTCATTAATTATTTCCTATCTAGAGAATTTTTTATAAATTCAGTGTTACAAATGCTACATGTAGCTTGCATTAAACATGATTTTTAGAGTTGTCACTCTGTCAAGATTTTTGGGGAATCATTTTAGGATAAATTTCACTTCCTTTTACTTCCTTTCTTTTGTGGAACATGAAATTTATTTATTTATTCATCAAAGCCAAGTGGATTTTGACTAAAATTCTCTATAGGGTGTGAAAGGAAAGAAGGTCCTCCAACTCCAGATCCATAACCTTTCGTTGGACCACCCATGATAATTGTATGTGAGACACAACCATAAAAGGGGTGTTATGTTCTTAATAATGGATCCACTTCTTGTAAACCTAAAAGTTGTACATAGTTCAATATCTCTTACTTATCACTCATATTACATGTAATCTTCGTCCTAGCTAGTACACAGGAAATTTGATGTCTATGTGTTTTGTACATAAATTAATTAAAAAAAACTTGTTTTTGTACATATTTGGAAGGTGATGGGTCATCTCAAGCATTCTACTACTTCTAGAAGTAGGATGTGGATATTGATGCACTACAAGGGAATCCACTACAATAACAAAAATCATTAAAAGGACATGGTTAATTATTATTCATAGCAGTGTTTCATTAGTATGAATATCATTACTATGTTTTTTACCTACAGGAGTAGTGGACACCATTGGTTGGATTGTTGTCGGATCCTCTCCAATCCAAGCACCCTCATGCACATGCTCTACCACTGAAAAAAGATAATCTATAAGTACACCATCTGAAGGAAATATTTATGATCGTAATATTATACATTTTATTTTAAAGACACAAATATCGTTATGGGTTTGTGAACCACTAGTATCATGGGGTTGTTTTCCACCATCGTCAAATGAACCGGTGTTTATTTCCTTCTTAAAACAAATAGACACATAATTATTTGATGGTTAAAATCAATCGTCAATATATTTGACAAGTAATCAACAACTACAATCTTGTCATTTTAATTACCAACTCATTCGAAGGGTTAGATTGTGTTTTTTATCCCTTCCTTTGTGGATTTTCCACCATAGCTTGAAAGATAAAATTGAAGTCGAGCATCAAGTCTTATTTTGTGGTGGTAGTGTTGAATCTATCCCCATGCATCGCATGGCATAAGATATGGATTTTTTCTTACTGGATGCAATTAGATAAAACTTTCATTATGATATGTATAATATGAATAAATTATTTGGTACTTACAATTCTAGATTTTAATCTCAAGTAACCACCTTGGAAAAGTTTGTGTTACACATGTTTTTTAGTCTTTCCTTTGTTTCTTTTGATGTGTGTGGGATCCTATGAAAATTTTCAAGTATGTTATAAGATATCATGATTTTTTCTGTAGAACTAAACACAATTCAACATATTCAATTGAAAATATCATATATTACCTTCTAGGGCCAGGTGATGTCTTCCCTTTGTTTCTCAATGCGCTCTCCTTTACGTCCTCCTATATATTATTTTATTCCTGGGATTCATTGTGTCTTCAAGGGAACCAAATTTTCATCCACCAACAAGTTGATGGAGAGTGTTCCCGAGATTTGAACATGTGTTTCCCCAAGATAGCAATGCTCTAGTTGCATAGAACTAATATCGCTATGAGATTTTCCCTATATACCCTCACATGCACAATCTAGCGTGTGTGGTAGGAGCGTCTCATGGGACCCAGGAGTTTCATTCCTCTAAGATACATACAGAGAGGTAAATATCCTTGCAGGTATAGGGATCATTCTAGGATGTTGTGGGAGTTCGTGCATCACTTCCACCAATAGTGTTCCCATGACCAGGTTGTCTTGTCATATCCAAAAATTCCTATAAAAATAAAATGTTAGAGTATTTATCATATAACCGTATCAGACAGAAAATTCATAAATCAATATATGTCTCAAATATTATTTTTATTTAATCGCTCTTACCCCAAATTGTTCTATATCCTGCGTTAAAATTTCCATCATTTCTTTCCCTTCATTGTAAGTGGCTTAGACCTAGCCAATTGAACGAGTTCCATATTTTCCTTTCTCAACGATTTTTGAATTGTTTCCACCAGGTTGATGGAATCATATATTTCATTCCACACATCATCTTGCTCTGATGGTGTACACATCTACATAAACAAATAAACATGTTAATTCAAATATTGTAAGCAAGAATTGATATGGAAATCACTATTATACCTATTGTGAGCTAGTTAATGCCTTCCCACGATCACCCTGCCACATTATAAGATGCATGACAATTTAGAATGTTAGAAAATAATCTAAGAATCATGCACTATTAAAATGTACGTTAAATATATAAAAAGGAAAACATTAATTGTAGGTTTGGTATACTATTAGAACATATCTACCCCCATAATATCAATGCTTCCATAAATTTGATTCAAATCATAATCGATAAACAATTCTTCCCCTCCAGCTATTGTTTTCACTGAACATACAAATATTCAATTTCCTTCACACACCTAAAATATACAATTGGGTTTATTTCTTGTTGTCTAAGGTCTTGTACTATTAATAATCCATGTAATATTTCCCGACGACTTTGGCCTTCCATCAATATACACCATATCTCCTTTATTTTGATCATTTTCTTTTAGTTGTATATAATTTGCAACGACTGCATATCTCCACACACTTGGCATATATCAGACTAGCCTCAACCAATATCCATAGTTGTAGCATGGTTTAACATACTCCATCAACTCAACAAATCCTCCATCTTTCATCTTTATCCCATCCACGGAGAATAGACCCAGACCATGTATGGACGATGGAGCAATGTGATAAATCATCTCATTGACACAAAAGTCAGTTTCCAACTGAGGAAGTTCATTGGGTACCCATGGTATCATTATATGTTTGTACCTCAAAGGAACCTCGACATCAATTATGCTCTCATTATCATAATAATATGAATCTCCTTCACCAAGAAATAATTCCATACACCTAAGGAATTTTCTTCCGATATTTGTACATGTAGTTGATCTCTCCCTGTTAGATTTGTTGGATGTAACACTTTCACCCTTCCCTCCAGAAATTCCCTCGCTTGAGGATGATAAGTATGAAAGGTACATGTTCAGTTGTACCTACACTCCATCTAATGAGAAAATGAAGTTAGCAATGATATGATTGAATTTATCCACATCCTTCACCTGGATAGAAATCATGAAAATGCATGTGTCAAGCATGATCATAAGAATCACATGTGCACATTGGGATTGACACGATTCACACTTTTTTCTTTGGTGAATATGGAATAAGTGTCGAAATAGGACTTAGATGGAATAATGTTTCATACTAAAGGTGGGGCTTGTAAGTTGCACCTGTAAGTAAGTATATGAGGTGGTAATCTCGACTGCTAGTTCTTGAAAGGAAAATTGAATCTTTTAGAATGCCTCTTTGGTTATATTGAAGATCATGATCTTGGTTTTACCAAGATCGACTATCAATTGTTGAATATCATAGAATTAGGCCAAAGTGTTTAGTTGTGTTTGTACTCCCTCTAGAGTGGAGGTCAACAATGCCACATCATTTTGAGATAAACGGAGTGAAACCAAGATCCAGTGAAGTAGGAAACTGCCATTGCCTCAAGTAAAATCACTAATGAATTGGTTTAAGCTCATCCATGTAGACCCCAAAGAGGGTTACGGAGAGAGGATGACCCTATTTGACACCAACAATGCTCCCAATATTTTGATAAATCCCATAAGATGTTTAGAAAAAAAACCACCATTATCTCATAAAATTGCATCACAACAGAAACAAGGAGGTAAGGTAGATTCAAGGCACAAATCTGCTCAATGAATAAGTGTCTAGGAATAATTTCAAACGCCTTCCAAAACTCATAGAAGAAAGAATATACCTTTGAGGATCTCTATCTATCCTTCTCAATAATAGAATGTAGGGTGCATATGTGATCAATGGCATGTAGTCCCTCTTGAACCAGACATAGCCTATAGTTTTGAAACCATTCCTCTCAAATTTGTGAGATAGGTAAATATAAATAGGTGTTGCATACTCTATTGATAAACAATATTTCCTAGTCGACAAGTTGATTTTTTCATTGTTGATAATTACAATGTTTAACCCAACCGTAAAACCATTTAGGATGCCTCAAGTCCTTTTGAAAATTTGCAAACTATCACTCTTATTCTTTGAAATCATCCCACAATATTGTGCAATCTTGTGCATTATTTTATAAATCCATTAAATTCTCTAACAAATTTTCATCTTACATATGAGCATCAAAATTAAGAAATTTAGAGGAAACTTGTGAACATCCTTCATGTGACACCTTCACGCTTTATATTTTGATTAATGTTGATATGTGTGGGAATGAAAACCCCTTTGTTTCCCACATCCTTTCCCCTCCTATGTGATATACATTTATCGATGCATGTCGAATGTAGAATTTCATAGGAATCCCCTTCATTCACTTCATCCATATCTCCACACTCCATACTACTTGTGGCATGTGGAATGCATAGGACAATCCATTCCACTTCTCTATCTTTTTCTACATCATGCATAAGTGACTGAAAGGTGTAGATGGATGAACCACAACATGACACTTGGCATGGTTAGTAATTAGTGTATAACATGAATAAAATGACAAAGAAATGTACATTATGGATAAATATAACCATGTGCCTAGAAATTTGGTGATTTGAGCGAGTGGTATGATCCTTTGAAGGACATGAGGATTTGGTTAAGTACTCCTTTTTTGGATTTATGGTATGAAAACAACAACACGAAATACATTGTTTAGGAATAATGGTGAGCCAATTTTGGCTATATTGTCAACTCTTTGGATCAATATGATAGATATTTTATTGTTCAATTACATACAAGTAGCACTTAGAGTTAGAGAAGGAATAACATAATGAGAAAAAGGAACATGTCCAAGGTTTAATGAATGACATATATATAATAAAGGTTCTTAACTTCTAGAAAGTATTATATTGGTGCACCAAGATGTTTGTTTCTAAGTATCAGATGGTGAGGTTGGATAAGGAAGGAAAAGCACCTATTTCCCTAACATAATCTACTTTCAAGAGAATGTTGCAACTTCCAAAGTTGATGAATGTTTTTAGGATGTTCGAGTCCCTGTGGATTTGGTATGATGAATAAATGGAATAGACCACAAGAACAAGGTTTGCATAGAACATAAGGACAAGGTTGGAATAGAGCATATCCAGTGCTTTAATTTCATGATTTTTTTTTGTTATTCTTGATACCGTTTGGAAAGTTAGTTCTTTGCATTGTCACATATACAGTGTCTTGTTGAGGGGTGTGAAACAATATGTTACACCCAAAATTAAATTACTTTAAAAATGAATGTGAAGATAAGAAATATTTGAAACTCATAGATGCCAGTTGGGGAGATCCTATCACAAATAACCTATATCTTCTCATGCTATTCGTGCCAAAGATCATGAATTTCTCCATGTTAGAATATAGTTTATGCCAGTGAAAAGTTTGGAGGATTTGTGCAATATGCTTTAATTTTTCATCCCAAATTTGGTTGTAGATAAACACATCATTGAGGTACACCTAAACAGATTGAACTATATAGGGTCACCATACATCAATCATGAGGTGCATGAAGGTAGCATGGGTATTGGTTGAATTAAAATGATTTTCCAACTAAACATAAATCCCATCTTTGGCCTTGAATATTTCCTTCCAAACATCATGACCATTGATTGGCGCATAATGTTATCCACATTTTTTATGGAGGAAAGTGTTGAGATACAAGGGTTTTTCACTTTAATGTTGATGGTATATGATTAAAACACTTGATGGATCGTGTTGGCCTATTGCATGTTTACACAATTTACTCTTCGAGTTATGATTAGAACATGTAAATTTTCTTTAGCATTATTTTATGGTTGAAATCTTGTGCAAAAACATGATGTAGACTACTCTAAATATCTGGTAATGGAACACTATGGATTGTCTTGACTATTTTTATAATATTTCTCTCATGGCATATGGACTACAACACTAAACACAGATTCTATCACTATCTATGATGTGAGTTTGAAAAGGAATTATTGTTGTTAGTATATTCATTTACTTGTTTTCATTGTCACATAAATTGAGGGAATTGTTATACCACTACTATTATGTGTAATAATTTGAAAGAGATACTCAAAATTCATGAAGACAAGATCCCATCATTGTAGAAAATAGGGAAAAGGTGTGAACACATTTCTTCCTATTAATTGGTCTAGTGATGATGAAAATAAGAAGAACCTTTATGTACGTCTCTACATATGTGTATAGGTTAGGCTAGTGGAAACGTTTTGGTGAAACTACTAGAGTTTTACAAACATTGAAATTTCTTGTTGACTTAGTGTACTACCTCAATAATATTTTATCTCTATGTTCATATCGATACATGTCTTTCCAAGGATACACTACATATTGTTTCCTAAGTAAACACCTACTTTCAGATTCCCTAAGAGATCTTGATGAATTTGGAAAAATATTTTGTTCAATTTTTTTTTGTTCATCCAACCATGGGTCAAATGTCCATAGGTGTCTAGAATGGTTAGAAATTCTCTCCATGGGGGTCAAGTCAAGGAAATTATTTTTCAATGTGTTTAATTGAACTTACACTTAATAAATAGGGGAAATTATTGTAGACACATCATCTACTTGGATTGGTGCCTATTTTGTAATTTTATTTATGTTTTCATAAAATGCATAGTTTATGGTTCAAATGTATAATGACTTCCTTGCCAAGATGTAGTGTTGTCATTGTTTCACATGTACAATCACATAGATCTCATAACAACCCATATATTTATACGTATTTAGTAACAACCCTAACAATGTCTCAAGGACACGTACTTCCAAGTCATGCTTTATGAGAATTACTTTTAACTTGATATTTGGAGCACTATTCACAACACTCATCATTTTTTCCTCAAGTTTTTTTTTTGTTTTCACTACATGATATCCATATCATGAATTAGAATTTTGAACATGCTCTTTAGTATTTTGTACTATGATCATTAGAAAATGCTTAGAATTTGGAGAACACTCTTAGATTCCTTAGCTCTCAAGCATCATTTATCCTTATCCTACATATACATTGATCTGATAACCAACTATGGTTTTATACTATTGGCCAACTACTTTCGACAAGTTGAGTAATTAAACAAAAATTATATATTGGTTTATGTGTTTGTCTGAAAGTGTGCAGAAGGAAATAAAATCTTCATGAAGGTTAGGAATTGGAGTACTTGTGATATGTCAAGTTCATCCAATTATGGTTTGATTATTCATGGTGTTACTAGTTGCATGTAAGGAGCATCTAATGAAAATTAAAACTGTATTAAACTATGAAATAATGACATGGGACGGGATGTCAATTTAGGTTAGCATTAAATGTATGCCATATTTTAACATTACAGACACACTTTTACTTTCTAGTAATTTTGGACGATATTTAAAATGTCAATATACTAATTAGGAATGCATCATAATGAAATTGGAGATGGGAATGTCTTCAGTTATCGAGTAGTATCGCTTACATATTGCCAGATAGATATTTTGAATGATATTATATACTTATGCAAGTAAGGGATCCTTAGACATTCAAAAAATATTGCAGATATATGTACAAGAGGTACATACGCCATTGTTAATAGAGGTTCCTTGAATAGATGATGTCAGACCTTCATGAAAAACTGATTTATTATCATGTATCGACCAAATTGGAAATAACAATCTGTAATGACCCAGAAGTTCATGTTTATTTTAAAAACAAGATAGCTTTTGAAACAATTTCTAAGTCCACAAATATCCTTGATCTTCTAGGCCGCATGTGGGTCAATATTGTTGGCGGGAACAACCCTAATTTTTGTAACATCGATGATGCGCATATGGAATTGCAAAGAAAAAATTTGTGAAATGGAACAACACATCCAACTATAAGACCCCATT
>JZKD02S2071240.1:152929-164282 GCA_000966675.3 Picea glauca | reverse complement strand
ATGAAGAATAAAAAACATTTTCTCTTAAAATATCGTTTATTTATATATTCTATACATTGTATATTAAGTAAAAATCCTATTAGATAAAAGATAAAAAAACATTTTCTCTTAAAATATTGTTCGTTTATAGATTCTATACATTATATATTAAGTATAAATCCTATTATATAAAAGATTGAGAAAACATAAAAACCATAAAAATCCTATTATATAAAAGATTTATAAAATATAAAACCGCAATGGTTAGCTTCCTCTAATATAATTATTCTTGAGAATTTGAAAAGAGTTCTATGCCTCTCAAAAATCTAAACATGGAATGTCGTCCATCGATATCAAAAATGATGATACCACTGAAAACATATCTTGCCTATTATTTGTAAGTTCAATAAAGAATCTTACAACATGTGCAAGAGACAAAATTGTTGATTTGGATTGGATTTAACATTGATTGGGTTGTTTCTGCTACATGTTGTTTGGAGCTCATGGAAATATAACATCATCTTGATCATTTGTCTACATAGAATGCAAGGATGAACATGATCATACTCCCTCCTTTCCCTTTGGAAAAGAAAGATCTTCATTGTTGATGATTTGGTGTTGCAATACTCTAAAACATTCATTTCCTATTTCATTATGAGTTGGTTGAGATGACTCTCAGTTGGCATATCGATGTTTTGGCTTCATAATCTTTTAAATCGTTTCTTTCAAATTTCACTATTGAGTTGGATGAGATGGTTGCCGACGAAATTGAAGTTGGGATTCAATCCATATTGATGGGCACTGAAACCCATCAAAATGGAGGAATATTAACATGATGTTTTTTATGATCATCAATTATTGTATAGGTTTACTCTTCTATCACACTACGTAATGGACAATCCATGATAACGTGTCGCTGAGATGCCACCACCTACTTTTTTAGAAGTAATGTAATTATTCTGGTATTTCATGAGACTTATAGTATTTAAGGGTTGACCAAATAAGACAAGAGTATGTTATCTGAATTAATTGAAATTAAACCAACTTGTATACATCTTAGCTCCACATCTATCATAGAGGGATCAAATCCTGAGGTGCAAACATTTTCTCAAGTTGTTTTTTAATTTCAAATAGTTTTCACCTAAAGGAACTTATACCTCTTTTCCCATTATATATCCAGAGTTAAAATGGATCTCCACTAACTCCTATTGTGCCACCTGTAAGGACTTAGGAGCTTATCTCGGGCATGTTCACTTCCACCACAATCTGAATCGGGAAGGAAGAATGCTTGGTGTGAATGAGGAAACAAAACTATTCATATAGAGGAGAGTTGGGGTTCCTTGGGCACGTGAAGTTCTGACGGATAACTCCACCCAAGGTTCCTTGTGATGCAAGTAAAATGACAAACAGTTTGATGAAAAATTGATGGAAATACTTGGTCACTCCATCAATGAAGGAAAATCGACTAAGGCATGGGGGGCACACTTAGGAGAGTTATCCAAATCACCTAAGGGGTGAATGCACCCAAGACAATAAGATAGTTTGATAGATGGGGTGCACCGGAATGAGGGGCACACTAAGTTTAGGCACGTCGACCCCATGGTGAATGACTATTGATAAGCGCATGGCTTCGTTTGGGTGACTAGGTCTACAAAGGAGTGTGACAATTCGTTTGGGTGACCAGGTCCACGAAGGGGCATGACGATTCGTTTCAAGACGTCTTCATGATGGGATGTGGTAGTTTTCAATGGTGATATTTGGAGACCCTATAGGAGAACAAGGGTACACAACCAAGGAAGGCAGGTTTTGGAGACAAAGAGATCTCTTTGATTTTGAGGGAAATGAAGAGGGTGAGCTCCCTCAAGGATCCAAGTCGCTACACATGGGAGGACTTGTGCTACCTTGAGGAGGATTCGGGGGACATAGTTGGGTGAACATCTCTTGGGAATTTTTTGGCTAGGTTTGGAAACATAACTCTATTGAAGGAATGTGTGAGGAAGAACTGAAATCTGTGAAGTCTATGCAAATAAAGAGGTAGAGTTTGCAAAAATGAAGAGACAAAAATTTATGGGTGAGAGAAAATTTAAGGTGCACCGCAAGTGGTTGCGAAGATGGTTGCAACATATGGTATTTTGGTGACGGATATTTTCATGAGTGTCATGGTTAGGTGAGGTGATTCTTTTAACTCTGCCAAAATTGTAAATCGAGCCAATAGTTATCATGTTGTAACTGTTTTGTAATGACAAAGACTTAGTTGGGTGTTAGGCATGATTTGTGTTACCTGCAATACATCAATGTTTCTATTGTATGTTTCGTCATTGTACTCTTGGCTTCTCATGTTCTTGGATTTATGCTTAAAAATACTAAGTGTAACAAATGTTTAAGTATACAAGAGTTGCACTAGATTTAGAGTGTGACTCGTTGATAGCCTATAGCAGAGTATGCGTATACTCTAGGTTAAGAGGCATAATCTGGATGAAGTATCCTTGGTGTTGCCAAGTATCCCAGTGAGAAATGTTGTAGTGTCACATGCCCTCAATAGGTGCATGATCATAAGGCATGTTATAGGGACGTGACACATGGTATCAGAGTGGATTCATTGCATATTTTGGAGAAGTGTTGGAGAGATCTTCACCTTCTACAATGATGATAGATGGTATCAGAGCAATTTGGTTCTCTTCACCACTCTTCTAGTTAGAATAATTGTGGTGGGGCACACTTGTTGAGAAGGTGGTTTGTTTCGAAGTCATTTTAGTGGGAATGCTCACATACTTGTTGAATTGTTTGGTGCAATGAACTCGTTCATCAAATATTTTTCATCATACTTACAACAATGGTTCATTTGATGGTGCTATGGGAAGGTTGAGTTGCGCACACACCTTGTGCATACCAAGAGAATATTTTTTGGTGAAACAAAGCACTTGGATAGGGTGATTGATCATAAAACTCGTCGCAGAACATGTCACAGACTTGATCGTATAGGAAGACTTGGTTGGTTGATGTGTGATGTAATTCAGTGATGGAAGCCAGTTTCAGACCTATTGAGCATGCCTTGGAGAGACCAAGCGTAGATTTTGTTGGGTGAACCAAGCACTTGGGAAAGGCAGATGATCACAATAGTGAAACACAGAGAGTGATCACATAAGTGATTGCAAAGGAGGAGTAGTTCTTGGTTGCAAAAACGTGAAGCACTTAGGTGCATTAGACCACTTGGGGTGACTTGGAGTATATCCATAGCAATAATTTGGTTGGGAACGCTTCCATCATGACATATTTATTTCATGCATCACTGAGAGAAGTAGTTGAGATGAGCTAATTAGTTGGGATTGCAACCTTCAGATAAGGTAGATATTTGGAGATTTATGGAAGTCAGTTAATAGTAGTATGACTTGACAGTCGGGTGGTGGATGCATGGTTCCTTGAAGTGGAAGTAGTGAAGGTGCGGAAATAGAAACACATTGGTGACGATTTCAGTCGATTGCATGTGAGGTTTGGGACATAGACATATTCATTAAGTGGATGAATGGACTCAAACTTATATCCCAATGAAAATATTGTAGGCCTCTGGAGTTGTGCACGGTGGATGAGGTGAGTTCATGCAAAGAGTCGATTTCTTGGGAAAATGGAGATCCAAGACAACAGTCCTAGAACATGTTTACATAAAAAGATGTCATTGTAAAGGTATGGTTGGCTTGATTTCTCACATTTTCCAAGTGTCGCAGCTAGTTCTTTAAAGGGAAGCCAGATGACTTGGTGGTTCAAGTTCATTATTTGTCCTTGGTGAAAACTAGTAGACTTGCGGGTGACTCAAGTGGTGTAGATTTGAATAAGTATTGTAGCAGTTGGGACGCCTTCGTTGGGAGGATGTGCAAAGAGATTAGGATGAATTTCTTGGATGGGTATTTTGGCGGACTTAGGAATATTTGGATTCAACCATGGAGGGGGCTTGAAAATGCTACCTACTCTTTGATTAGGTGCGTTGGATAGGTCATTGTGGTGGTGGGAAGTGAAGTCTATACATGTCGAGGTGAGAGGATGGATGAAGTGCCTCAGTGTTTGGTTTCATAGCTAGATTCATTTGGTCATGCAATAACCTTATGAGTCATGATGATAGTGCCAGAGTTTGGATGCTTGCAGTGAGTGAAATGAAATTTCATTCCAAGAGATGGATGGAGTCAGCAAAGGAGTCAACCAAGAATTATTGGCATTCAACCTAAATGGGTAGAACGCAGATCAAGTGACTTGGATGGTGTTCACTCTCCTTTGGTATGGGACATTGGATGAGGCAAAGCACGCCTTGGTGACTTCCATACGATTTCACAATGACTCAAATATTTGGTGGGGGACATTGGTTGGAGTTGGAAAAGCATTGGTTTGAACGTGTCTAAGGCATGGAAGTTTTTTTAGGTGACTCATTCTACTTTGAGTACTTTGGATAGTTCATTGGGGTGTTTGGGGAGTGTAGGAATTTTTTCCACACTCATCATAGATGTTGATTTGTGTTAAGATTACTTAAAAAAAGGAGACTAGTTGAGGACTTCCCTCTGTTTGGAGGATTGTGTAGACACACAAATTGCAACATGAAGATATTACTTTGGCATGGGAAATTTTATTGTGTTGGGAAATATGGTTGAGGGTGAATCCTAACCATTCTAAGGCATTGAGAGGTATATGCAATAGCATTGTTGGGTGATGAATTAATAAGTCAAAGGAAATATGGACATACAATTTGTGGAGTAGATTGGCTAACTGTGTCATGAGGAGTAAAATGGAGCCGAGTTTCCATAGAAGAATTTTTCCGTGGTGACTTCATAGTGCAACAAGATGAGGGAAGGCCTTTCCTTGGTCTGATATTGTTGTGCGGATGGACTGAATTGTGAAATAAAGTGACTAGTTTGTGCATGAGGGTGTGGGGTCTTAAGGAGTGCGATGGTTGAATTGGAAATTCAACTAGTTCACATCTTGGGTGAGAACAATAGCATGACAAGGGGGTGAAGAGTATGAATGCACTAGTAGGTTAAAAGTGGATCACTTAGACATTATCGAGGATCTTCTTGATGAATATTGAATGATGGAAGAATCAAAGAGGAAAGGATAGACACTTTCCTTAGTCTTTGGAGTTGAACAAAGTGATGGAGATGTGATAGAAAATACTAAGTTCAGGCATGGGCAGGAACATCCCAAGACTTAGACATGACAATTGGATTGATCACCTAACTAGTACAATAATTGAGACGAACAATGTGCAGAGACATGGAAGAATTTGTTGAAGTATGGGTGTAGTAGCAAGATCAAAGGATTTCAACGGTCAATTGTAACAGGAAGTGACAACATTGGTGGAAGCGAGAAAAAACAAGGTAGAAATGCCAGAGCGAGATAATGCAGAAAATTTGGGTGAATCTTATCCTTGGATGAATCAAATTAATGGAATCATATAATAGATCATGCATATTTTGGTGCAATACAATTTTGTTTGTAGAAACTTGGAGTTTCCACTTCGCAAGAAAACCTGGGGTTTCCACTTTTTATAGAATCTGGGATTTTTGGTTGGCGCAAAACTTTGGGTTTCCAGCAGACTTGGTTGTAGTGGAGGAGCAAGTTTGGGAAGAGACTTGGATATCACATATTTTCTGGATGTTTTCGATGATGGAAAAAGATTGAGGCAGGGGAAGATGTAAGTCCTTTGGAGCTTATCTCGGGTGCATGCACTTCCCCCATAGTCTAAATAGGGATGGTAGGATGATCGATGTGAATGAAGATATGAAATTATTCATATAGATGAGATTTGGGTTTTCTTGGGAACATGATGTGCCAAGGGACGACTCCACCCAAGGTCCTTTGAGACGCAAGTCAAACGATGGACAATTTGATGAAGAGTTGAGGGAAAGACTTGGACACTCCATCAATGAAGGAAAATTAACTAAGGCATGATGGGTGCACTTAGGAGAGTTAGTTTACTTACCTAAGGGGTGCGTGCACCAAATAGGACGAGTCGATTCGAACGATGGGACATTCCGACATGAGGGGTGCACCAAGGTTAGGCAGGTTGGTCCCACAGGGCATGACAATTGATGAGCACATGGGTTTGTTTTGGATACTATGTTTGTGAAGGGGAACGGTGCTTTGTTTGGGTGATCAGGTCCATCAAGGGGTGTGATAATTCATTTGGGCATGGGTTCATGAAGGGGCATGACACCCCCAAAGTATGCAACATTTTTTGATGGTGAAATTTGGAGAGCCTATGAGAGAACAATGGTGCACAACCGAGGAAGGAAAGTTTTGGAGACAAATAGAGGTCTATGATTATAAGGAAAACAAAGAGGGGGAGCTCCCTCAAGGAGCCAAGTCGCTCCACATGGGAGGACTTGTGTTTCCTTTAGGAGGATTTGGTGGATAGAGTTAGGTGAACTTTTCTTGGGTAGATTTTGGCTAAGTATAGAAACACATGTTTCTTGGAGGCATGTGTGATGTAGAACCAAAATATGTGAATCTTGTGGAATCAAAGAGGTGGATTCTACAAAAATGAAGAGACATCAAGTGTATGGGTGAGGGAATGTCTGAGGTGTATCGCAAGTTTTTGAAAAGACAGTTGCAACATAGATCCTTTTGGTGATCGATTTGTTAATGAGTGTCTTGGTGAGTTGAGTCGAGTCATTTGACTCTGTTGAAGTTGTCAACCAATTCGATAGTGCTCATTTTGTAATTTTTCTACAATAACAGAGACATTTTCAGATGTTAGGAATGATTTGTGTCATCCACACTATATCTATGCTTCTCTTGTCTATTTCATCATTTTTCTTTTGGTTTATCATGTTCTTGGATGTATGCTTAAAAATTACTAAGTGTTAAAGAAGTTAACGAATGTCTTTGCATACAAGAGTTGCACTAGAGTAGGAGTGTGACTCATTGATAGCCTAGAAGAGAGTATGGGTATGCACTAGGTGAAGAGGCATAGTCCATAAAATGTATCCTTGGTGTTTCCAAGAAGCCAAGTTAGAAACATCACGGTATTGCATTCCCTCAGGAGGTTCACAATCGTAAGGCACATTGTGGGAACGTGACACCACCCATGATGAGCGTGGAGGAAATTACACATCTTCTTCATATGAACACCACACCATTGAAATGTTTTAAACATAAGAAATTTTTACTTTCAATATATATATATATATTGAAAGTTCATATTGAAATATTTAGATATTTAAATATAAACTTAATCTTGAAATGTTTT
Organism: Picea glauca; assembly: GCA_000966675.3. NCBI lineage: Eukaryota > Viridiplantae > Streptophyta > Pinopsida > Pinales > Pinaceae > Picea > Picea glauca. The sequence continues at coordinate 157,072 of JZKD02S2071240.1, read as the reverse complement.
AAGAATATTTTTTATTTAATATATTTATTTAATGGCACATGTCTAAATCCATGTTAATCACTAAACAAATTACATATCTCCCCATTCTATAATATAAAAAATAGGTATTAGCGAAGTAACATTTTTTTAACTTTCAATTAATTTATAGATAGATAGATATATAGATAATGTTGGTAATAAAATATTTTACTTAACATTCACATTGAAATAATTTATTTATTCCTAACATTGAAACATTTTTTTTTTGTTATTAATATATTTTTTAAATACTACTTGTCAACTCCATGTTAATCACTGAAACAATTGATCATGGAAGGAATTACACATCTCCCTTATACTAGGTTGTAAAAAGTACCCATTTATATTTATTTATGATGATGGTGATGATGGGCATCCATTGAGATGGAATTTGGTCTATAGGACTTGAAGAAGGTAAGCGATTACTTGGATTTCTTTAGAATTTTATTTATTTTCTCGAAAAATATTAAGAGAATCATTCCAGAATCACCATAGATTTTTTGAATTAGAAGGCTAGGAAGGTTGGTAGTCTGACAAATATTTTTAAATTAAGATCTAATTTGACTACATAGGACATTATAAGAGAATTGTTTTTACATCTTCAACCCCATTAATATCACAAAAGTGATACATTCTTAATTTCTTTCATCCCGGGGCGTTTTGAGAATTTTCCAACACCCAATTTCACTATGGAGCTCACGAGAATTTGTTCTTATTTTAGCAATGATGATTCTCTTGTTTAGACTAGTCATTATTGAGAGATACTTTTGATCTTCTATATTAGTGTTACTCACCTCCTTATATTATCTTAATTTTATTTTACCCTTTAATTATTTATCACGCCAACACTCCCTTATCTCCATCATTTTTCATATCTCACTACCATATTTACCCCCTCAATAAGGTATATCTTTAAGAATCTCTATCAAGTAATTAATTGATTATTTTAATTTGTTTCCCAATGATTTAATGATTGTTTAGCTTAAAATCTATTTTTATCTCATAACTACTAGAATGGAAAGAATTTTATGAATAATTCAAATTTCTAGTAGTAACCTTGCTATCAGATTTCCTGCAGCAACTATTTTCAGAGACAGTTTTTTCACGTCATTTGCAAACAAATAAGGATAAATATATAAATTACAAGACATGTGTTTTGTGTAGAATATGGCCATTTAGGTGACACATGGAAATATTTCTTGAATAACACAAAACAAAGGATGCATGGGTGTGATTTCAAAACAGATCTATTATGTCATTCTTAGCATTTCGGTAGCACATCCATGCTTGGACAAGATGTGATTCCTATGGGAAAATCTGGGAATGTGGGTTTTGTGGAGAATGACATTGTTATGCTTTCATGTTCTTCAAATGATCCAAACAACCTCCATTATCTTAATTAAACCAAATCCAAAATATGATGGTTGTGAAATCCACACATTGAGGGATTGGTCTCAACTTGTTGTAACCTCTTTCCTTTTTATGAAATCTAAGTTGCATGTCTAAATATAAGAGAGATATCAAAGAGGGAATTGAATTGTGCATTGTTGGGGAAAATGATATCAATGTAAAGAGTCTTTTTCCTCACTGTACCTAAGAAATATTGTTGATGATAATATAGAAACCTTGTTGTCGCACCTTGTGAGTTAGTTGTTTTAGTTTTACCACAATTCATGCTCAGTGAGGAGGTACCCCTTACCTATGTATGTGCTACACATTAGTTAGTTTTTTTTATTAATTCATGCATTGTTGATTTTGTAGGGTAATTTACTTATTGTTTGATTACGCATTTTTGTTTTCTTTTATTTTATGTGATCAGTGTGGTTTGATAATAGAGTAGCAGGGATATCCAAATCTACTTATTGATTAAAACAATTTCCACTAAGTCTATCACAGGAATATTATGATTTGCGAGCAAATCAAAAGATTGAAATATGTGGTATGAGTAGATGCAATCTTAATTAATATTAAGTAATTGGAACACTCTTGTTGCACTGCAATTCAACTTCTTTTTGTCGATCTGATTTATGTGATTCATTTCTACTTTTTAATTTCCTCATGTGTGTGATCGGTCGAGTGTATGTTGCTACTAGAAATCTTAATAGGTTATGACTACATCAATTCTATCAAAACACAAGTTACGGGACCTTGATTAAATTCTAAGATTTCTGGATTTAATTAAGCAAGTTTTAATTTCTTTGAGATTGATGTTTGATAAGCTACGAGAGATACTTGAATCATTGAGATAACTATATGGTTTCACTAATATTTATGATGGAAGTAAAAGAATGTAATTGAATCTAGCCTCGATGTTTAATCGTCACTACAGGAAATGACTTATTACGCGAATTTCCATTTTGAATTCAGTAGATTTGGTTTAGTATAGTTTATCTGTGTACTCCAAGATATATTTTTTTGACATTTCACAAGTTTATGAACACAATGTTTGATAATTTAATGTTCATCAATTTAAGAAATTAAATTGATCAACATATTCCTTAACCAACACGTATCATTAATTTAAACCTCAATATAATTGAAATATATTAAATTTCTAATACAACTTAAAGAACTTTCCTTCTTATTTTGTTGGGATGATCTATCATCGTGATTGCTACAATAATTTGTTTTCATTTAATTTATATCGACCATCTTCTATTAAAAAAATGTAGGAATCATCAAATATAAAAAAAAAAAATTACAAAACAAAATTCCAATGCGTATAATAAAATATAATACACATTGATAATTAATAATATGTAGATGAATCGATTCGTCAATAATATTTAGATGCACTGATGCCTCATTATTTTATTATTTTTCATCGTCGAACATGCGAAAAAAATTTAAAATGTGATGCTTTCAATATTAATAATATGTTGTTGACAGGAACATGCATGCCAGTGCACTATTCATGTACAATGTGCATTATGAACCATATAAGTTTTTTTTTTAAATAAAACGGGAAACAACACGGTTGGGATCTGTTAGCACTGAGAGTCACCCTCTAATTGCAAGAGGATAAGCCCAGCACCCATCAAATAGATTTGTAAATGTAGATTAATGATAGAAGGTCAAATGGAAAAAACTTAGCATAACAATGTTTCAACATAGAAAATCTAGGCTACTATGCATAAGAAAATGAGTTTTTGGTTAAATTCAGTTAGTGATTTGAGGATAAATGTGAGTATATGGAAGAATTGGTGAGGAATATGGATAGGTCTTTTATAAGCATCAGGCCTTCTAGCAGCTAGGTGAAGAAAAACTCAGTCACAAGAACATCTTGAACTATATTTAAAACACTAAAAAATGTTTACAACAGCATTATAATCAAGAATCCATTATAAAAAAGCTATAACATCTCATAAGGATCATCCAATAATGATCATTCATAGTAAGAAGAAGCAAGATAATGAAAAGAGGTTGACTTCTATTAATCAAAATATCTCAGATCTCATACATAAACAAAAGTACAACTATGTTTAGTCAAAATATTACAAAATAGGGATGTTTTCTCAACCATTCGAACCTCAACATAACATTATTTTGATGTATTTATAGTCTAAATAGTAAAAACTACAGCTTGATATGTGAGCTGGCCTTTCTAGCCTAGGATTCTCCACAAAAAACTACTAATCTAACATATGTACAAGTGAAACTAACAGACTTCTAGAAACATGGAGCAGGTTAGCAACATCTCTAACAAGATATAGGGGTGGCAGGTGCGGGGGGAGTCATCTACGATTCCGAGGAAAAAAAAATAGTAGAATATTCCTGGGGTCTGGGGAAAACAACTATTAATAAAGCAGAGATCCTCGCAGTCTACATGGGATTGAAGCTCGCTCAGGAGTGGAACATTCAAAATCTAACTGTGTTGGGGGATTCTGAAATATTCATAAAGGAGCTTCGGGGTCGGTCCAGTTCGCCAAAAGGCCCACTCAAAGGAATATTCTCTACTATAAACTCTCTTAATAAGAACTTCACCAGCCTGAGCTTCTTCCATTTATTGCGAAAGCAAAATTCAGAAGTAGATAATATGGCGAAAGCAACCAAAAATATGGAGCATAGCCACCTTCTCACCAATCAAACCTCTTCTTATGTGTGACTGCCCTAACTCTGCCTATC
>JZKD02S2071240.1:127354-152829 GCA_000966675.3 Picea glauca | reverse complement strand
CTGCACAGTGCCTGCTCACCCCTCACGCACTACAACATCATGTGATGCAAGGCCAGAGACCCCTGCACATGCCCAGTTTGCGCCACAAAAGACCTCCACAAACAATTCCAAGCCCTCTGAACAGACTGCAGATGCATAGAATAATGCTCAGGCTCACGACATCGTGAACTCCAATAGGAAAATCAAGTGATTCGTGAAAGTATGGCCGAAATGAAACCCAGATGCAGCAACTGGAAATCTGACACAACCAAGAATTGGAAATTGTCCTTAGGGGGTTAACCACAACATAAGGTAGATAGGAGAAGTCACCCAACGTCTGGGTAACCCTCAGCAGCAAGCTCACTCAGCAGGCATGAACAAATCTCATTTACCTTCAACCTTCCACTCTGCGGCTAGCAACGACCAACACGTAACGATGGCTCCAGGGTTCTCTGATCATGTTTGGGCAGAGCAAAATCAGGCTCAGCACCACATGGAATCACACCAAGAAGAGGAGAATCAAGTAACACAATAGAACAATCCAGGCCAGCCCTACATATAGCTCTGGTTTTCTATGAATTGTAAATTTATGTTATTATTAAATAGTTGTATAGCCATTTTCACATGGAAAAACTGTAGCCTATACAGAAAAATGGCCAAATATCACACTAGAATAGAAAGACTTTTTTGTTTCCATATAAATATCAGAGGTGTAGCACCCTGCCATTTGTATCTTTTTGGAATTTTGGAAGTTTTTTATATTATATAAAAATACCCGTTTCTATTAAAAAAAAACAACTCTAACAAGATATAAATGACATGATTTGTTGTTTCTTTGGTGCATCTCCATCAGTGCCATGTGTCCTCCAAGACTTTGTGTTGAGCTCCATCTACCATGTGGTGATCCTTGGTTCCCTCCAAATCATCAAAGCAAAGAAGAGGCAACAAATTCCAAACGGTTGACTGTAACAGCCAATTCGTAGCATATTTTCGCAGCGCCACTAGTAGAAAATTATGTAGCGCCCGCCTATATAAAATGTTTTGCAGTCATTTCCATAGCACTTTCGGTACAAGATTTCATAGCACCCACATGTAAAACTTTTCTTCACCAACGTTTCATAGAGAACTTCCAATTTATGTCTGCCTAGGTAATTCTGAAGTGCTTTCAGTAGAGAATCTGCAGAACAATTTGTGTGAATGATTCTGTAGCATCAGGTGCTACGAAATTCTCTGTGTTTTTCTATGTCATGGAATGAACCTCAAAAAAAAAAAAAAATATTACCAGAAGGATAATGAGCCTGTAGATTCCTTCAATAGGTGAAAGTATAACACCTCCCTCAAAACTTCAAGCTGCAAAAGCCGATCATCATCAAAAATGGGTCTGTCATCCTTTCCATTTCATCTTCTCAATATGGAACTTCTCCTTGTTGGAGGATCACTTCTCTCTATTGTAGGGGAACTTCTCTCTATTGTAGGATAACTTCTCTCTGTTGCAGCTTGGGCTAGTACATTGATATTCCTCTGGGCTAGATCATCCTTGAAGGGTTGTAACTCTTCTTTAAGTTTTCTGTTTTGGGACTATAAGATTTTTTTTTTCCTGTACAAAGTCTGAAGTTTCCTATGGAGGGGAAATAATCTTCATGTTGTAAACCTAGTTAGATCAAGGGTCTCATATTACATGTCCATGGGTTCACTCATCTTCCTCCTCTCAATCAATCTTTCTCCCTTCAAACGAGCAATTTCCTTCCTTGCATCCCTAATTTGTCTGATCAATCTCTTAAAGGTGGGATTATCAGGGGGAGTGGTGATGTTTATGACTTCAACAAGATTCTCAGTAGTTTCACCCTTACCTTTATATTTCTTCTGAACAGAATATTTGGTCATGACCTCAATAGGATTCCCAACAATGTCACTTTTACCCCTATATTTCTTTGGGACAGAAGCTTTTGTTATGACTTATGTTTCAGCATCTTCCTTATGGGATGATGATCTGGTGAAAGGCCTCCTAATTCTTTTCTCATTTGGTGCAGTAGGTGAAGGAAAATGCAATTTTCTCCCCTTTTTGGCTGTAGTTTTGACTGAGGGAACTTCCTCTAGTTCAGGTGGAGGATGAGGTGAAATTTCCCTTTGCGGGGAGTGATGGGTTTCCCTTTCTTTCTCTTCAACTTCCTTAGGAACTTCTTTAACTTGGGCAATGTGTTTTCCCTTTCTCTTTTTTCTTGATTCTACTTGGGAAACACTATTAGATGGCAAAGGGATATGCACCCTGGATTGAGGGGTAGAGGCTACATCTTGCTGTATATTAGCAGAGACAATGAATTGTTCCCAAGTGAGGTTTATTTTCTTCAAGTCTTCCATTACAAGCATCCTGATCAACCCTAAGTGGAAAACACTAGTGTCCACATCCTTGGACTTGGCTTGGACCCTATCATCCATTTTTCCCATACTTCTAAACAGATAGAAAGGGATAGTCATTAAATCCTTTCCTGTGAAGTGTAGAAAAATCCTAATGTGATATTGGTATATCATCTTGAATCTACCCTCTCATGTAAAACACCTTTGGATAACTTTCAACATTTGTCAAAACCCTCAACCAAGTGGCTCCTGGGAACTCCCTTGGACAAATTATCTTTTTGATGATCTAGCTTAAGGAAATCCTTAGAAAAGGTTGCATTGAGAGTCATATATTTGAACCACCTTTCACCAGTGTTGGGCATCTCAGTGGTTGTTGCAATGGTGGCCTCAGATACCTCCAACTCAAGGGTTCCTACCTTGGTCTTAGTGCCATCAAAGTTTAAAGAAAAATCCCTGGCTACTTCAGGGTGTCCCCTCTTCATGTTTTGACAGAAAGATAGGAAACCAACCCTTTGGAAGACATCCCTGATCAGAGGTTCAATAACAAATAGGTGCATGTTAGAAGGCTCAGTCATGACTAAACTCCCACCCTTGTGAGATTTCTTCTTGTTGAGGTGTATCCATTGATAGAAGAAATAGGTAAAACATTGTAATGTTATGAGAGGTATATGAAACCAAACAAAGACAAAAGTCTTTAAGTTTTGAAAGGTGGTCCTTATTTCGTCTTTCAGGGATTTCCTCCAATTTACTTTTGAACTAATAAGAGAATGGATTGATGGCTTAAAAGGGGGGGAATAAGCTCCTCTGATAAATGATATGCAAGGAGGCTCCATTGTTCAAGTTTTACGCTGACATCAAGCCACCATACAGGTTCATCATCATTCTAAGGAAAATGATCCTAAACTTTCATTGCAAATAGACTTTGAGATAAAACTATAGGATGACACCGTGAAGGAAAATAGCCAACTTTGGAGATGTGATCATAAATTACAACACTACGTTGACACTGAATTTGTAGCTTTGGAACAGGGGATCCGCAACGTAGTTTTGCAGTTGTTTTTGTAGCGTAGTATGGACTGCAAGAGCCAAGGGATAACTAGGCTCAAAACTATGATAGCAAATGATTCAATTTCAGTGGAGGAAGCTGACAATATGAATATGGCTAAGAAATTTGTGACAACCAAGGTAAAGGGGCTAGTAGGTGGAAGAAACCACAGTTGGCAGTGCCAGTGCTACAAAAAGATAATAAAAAACCTTAATTGATCTTCAACAGAGCTCAGATGGCTCAATAAGTACCTAGACACCGTAGTTTGATTATTGATGATCTTCTGAAATCATGAAGTTTTTTGCAACCACCTCAATCTCCAATTAACCTCGGTTTAGTTGGTTTGTAGAATAATATGTAATGTTGTTTGGACTAGTAGCTTCTACAGCACTGAGCTAGGAGTAGGATTTCAAATTTTGATAAACAGTTAGAACTCATTAATGACCAAATCACAATTATTCCTTTCGAATACAAGGGTGATGAAAACAATGAAAATGCATGACATCAGCTTCATAATCGCAAATGATGGTAAAGAGGGAGAGTGTACAAAGATGTGCTACAAAAACAACTAGTGAGTTGGCAGCGTACTTGAAAAGGTTTGATTTGACTCCCTAATAGGTAAATGGACAAAGTGGATAGGTTCAAGCATATGAATAGATGGAGTGTCCTTTCAGGTTTGTGGTGTCATGGGATGATAGTGCTAGCTATCAAATCAAGTGACGATTCAAGGGTGTAAACCATAAAATGAACCAAGGGAATAAACCATAGGTGTGGGTCAAAAATGTGAGCAAAGTTACAACCTTTCATTTATTTAAGTTATCCTAAGAAAACCATAAGGAGAGAAAAAAAAAAAAAAAACTTAAAAATACTAATGGATAAAAATTAAAACCTAAGGAGAAATTTGATCCATGAAAAATTCATGTGATAACATTGGCACCACAGGGGATGGCATGCTCCTTGTGAGATTCCAATAACAAGAAGCTTCAGTGTCTTATCCTAGGGCTATGGGGTTATTTATTCAAACAAAAATTAAAAAGAGAAAGTGTTATTTAATATGAATGGAAAGCCACTCATGGCTTAAGAAAAATACTTCTTCCAAAATTTCCCATTGAAAGAGCCACCAAAAACTTAAGAATCCTCCAAGTTCTGCAATTTATAAGTATTATTTGAAAATGCCTCGGAATCTTGAAAGGACCAATCCACATAGCTTTGAATTTACCATGTTTTCCTTTGTCTTGCTTGGGTGCTTCCCACTTGAGGACTAGATCTCCCAACTGGAAATCTTCTTTGCTTACACTCTTGTTAAAGGTTTGCTTAATCTTCTGTTGATGGTCCTGTGCTTTGTCAAGGAGTTTCTCCCTAGTCTTTTGTACTTGTACTAGTTGTTGTATCCCCCTAACCATATCATCAGGTTCTCCTTGGTAGTCGTGGAGGAATTTTTCCACGGGCAAAGAATGCTGAGTAGGAAATATGTCTTCAATCCCATATACAAACTAAAAAGAGGAAACACCAAGTGACCTCTTCGTCTATCATCCCATAAGGGAAATTTCATCTTTGAGTCCCATGCTTTCTTGTTTTCTTCTAACAATTTCTTGATGATATTTATGAGGCTCTTGCTAGAGGACTCTGCCAAACCATTTCCTTGGGGGTAATAAGGAGTAGAATGGACTAATGTAATCCCATATTGTTCACACAACTTGATCAATGGTTCAAATTTAAAAGAGGCAGCATTGTCAGTAACAATTTTGCTTGGAAAACCAAATCTTGACATGATATCCTGAAGAAAACTAATGATTACCTTGTGGGAGGAACTCCTTGTAGGAATGGATTCTATCCACTTGGTGAAATAATCAGTGGAATTCAAAATCCACTTATGTTTACCACTTGAATCTGGATGGATTTCCCCAATGAATTCAGGACCCCACTCTTGAAAAGGTCCAAAAACCACCACAGGCTTTAAAGGAAAATATTTGAGTTGTTTCTTTCCAGAAAACTTTTGGCATTTGAAACAAACTCTAATATTTGCACAAACATCAGTAAAAAGGCTAGGCCAAAAATACCCAGCTTTGAGGATCTTATAGGCTGTATTTCTCCAAAAGTGAAGGCCCCCACATAAGTTTTCATGAAAAACAATCATGGCCTTTTGGGCCTCCTATGGATCTAAACATCTCAAAAGAACCCCTAGAGGATCTTTCCAATACAATATTTCATCAATGAAACAATATCTGATTGCTTTAAGATTCAAATCTCTTACCTTATTCTTCTCCAAACCATCAGGAGGCTGCAACTTCTATAGAAAATATATGATTTCTTTCTACCAAGTGCATTATGCCAAGTTGGGGATGATATGAGAGATTTTGTCAGCAAAATCAGCTTACTGATTTTATGAGTTTATGTTCATGAAATTAACCCCTAATGCTTTGCAATTTGATTTAGACAACAACCAAGATAAACCTTGGACTTTCACTAGTTTAGTGGGTTTCATTTCAAGTTCAAATTCCCGAATTTTGGCAATCCATTTGCTCATATTCCCATTTATGCCAGGATGGATAAGTATCTCTTTCACAGAGGCTGGGGGAACATAGGAAACAATCTTGGAATGTAGAATGTATAATCTAAAAGCCTTTAGGGATTTGACCAAATCATAAGCCTGTTTTTCCATGATATCATATCTCATTTATGCATCCCTCAATTCTCTGCTAAAAAAACAAATAGGATGCTCTAACCCCTCTGTATTTTTTTACAACAACACAACAACCAATGTGTCATATGAGGCAAAGGATAATATCAAAAATTCCTTGGAATAATTAGGGATAATAAGCACATGTGTTTCAATCAAGGCTTGTTTTATTTGGTCAAAAGAATTCAGAGCCTCAACAATCCATTTCACCTCATTTCCTTTCCTAAGAATGGATGTAATGTACTTAACCAATTTAGCAAAGTTAGAGATGAACCTTCTCAAAAAATTGATTTTCCCCAATAAGGACTAAACTTCTTTCTTGGATCTAGGAAGAGATAAAGTTTGGATAGCCTCTACTCTGCTTGGATCAATTTGTACCCCTTTTGTTGATACAATGTGTCCCAATAACATACCTTCCTTCATAGAAAACAAAGACTTCTTAGGATTGAGAGAGAGACCAAACTTTCTACACTTCAAGAAGACCCTTTTCAAATGATTATAATGTTCTTTATAAGATTTTGAGAATATTGTAATGTCATCTATATACATGACCGCAAATTTTTCCTTCTCCCCAATAAAGGCAATATCCATTGCTCGTTGAAAGGTTGCTCCCATATTCATTAATCCAAAGGGAATTTTAGCATACATGAATGTGCCCCAAGGAGTAGTGAAGGTTGTATTCTCTCTATCTTCAGGCAAGACAGAGATCTGATTGTATCCTGAGAAGCCATCAATCATAGACATCCTAGATGAGCCAGTCACTCTCTGCAAAATGTGCTCCATCTTTGGCAAGGGGTAATTATCTTTCTTGGAGCTTATATTCAAATTCCTGAAATCAACACATAGTCTAATTTCCCCATTCTTCTTTCTCACAGAGAACCAAGTTATCCACCCACTCAAAGTATCTCAAAGGAATGATGATATTGGCATCCATTAGCTTCTTCACTTCTTTTTCCATAATAGGTAGCAACATGGGATTTATCTGTCTGCTTTTCTGCTTAAAAGGCTTGGTCTCCTCTTTCAAAGGGATCTTATGTTCAATGATGTTTGTTTCATATGTTTGTAAATATTCATATTTCCATGAAAACACATCAGCAAAATCCTTTAAAATATTAAAATACTCATCCCTTTGTTCCTTTGACAAGATGCTAGAAAATTTCACATACTTTGGATCCTCCTCTGTACCTAAATTACATTCAGTCACATCATCATTTTCATTTGAACCTTTAAGCTTCACAAAAAAATCATTTCCGTCAAGAACTTTCTCCAAGGGGACTATTCCTTTTGGAATATGGTTACTAGGAAATTGAACCATATGATGGTCAACAATTTTATTCATAAAAATTTCATCATGAGGGTTTTTGTCATAATCATGATCTTAATCAATATGCAGGGCAGAAAACTCCTCCACGGTTTCAAGAAATCTTTTGATCTCAAGATCATCCTCAAATACCTTCCAATGTTTGACATTGTCAAGTATAGAGGTTCTATACTTCACTTCCACACAATATTTGAGCTTAGGGGGAAAAGGAACTCTGAAATTACTTGCAGAAACAACCAAGGAATCTACCATAGTATTTTCTTCTCCTGGAATGAAAGAGATATTAAAAGCTAAGAAGAAATTATCAACAAGATCCCAAACTTCATTTATGTAAGTTATTAACCTAGGGTGTTTAGCTTGATACATATTTTTGACTTGATGAACTATTAATTCAGCATCTCCAAACACTTCTAACTCTTCATTCTTCATGTCTTTAGTAGCCCTCAAACCCAAAACAAGAGCCTCATATTCTGCCAAATTGTTTGTAGTTTCAAATTAAATCTTGTAAGACAAATATATGATCTCTTGGGTAGGGTAAATAAACACTAACCTAGCACCAACACCTTCCTTAGAAGAGGCCCCATAAAAAAACATCTTCTAAACATAGGTGTCAAGAGGAGGAATTTCACAAGAGGTAATGGGTTGTTTTCTGATTTCAATGGGTGATTGAGGAGCATCAGTGAGTTGTAAAATACTAGATTCTAAATCTGTATCAACTACATAAATAGGGTGATTGGTAGGATTGGCTTGATCATTGATGATGTAAGCTAGGTGTGCCTCCCTATAAATCCTTCTATGTTCTCCCCCAAATACAGGAATGGTCGCATATGAAAGGTCCATCTACAAAGTTCCCCCTATTTGTTTGACCCAAGATCTTGACAAGAGCATCCCAAACTTAGGGGGGAAATCAACCACCACAATATCCATGACCACACTTTTCATGGGAAATTGGAACATGGTAACAACCAAGTATTTGATAACCCCAAGACACTTCACTTTCCTAGAATCAAATGAGTATAGGTCATTGTAAGTTTTCGTAATTTCCAGCCCAAGCTCATCCATGACAGTTTTAGGCATGAGGTTATGAGATGCACCTGAATCCATAAAGCAGTTGTGCAACACTTTATCATGAATGTTTAATGATGTGTAGAAAGGAGGGGAAGAGTCATCCATATCCTCTACCAAAGGTCCCAATATGACTACTGGGTTTTCATCTTGAAGGTTGACTGAGTCTGTGGAATTAGAAGAAGGTTCGGGTTGCAGCATCTTGGAAAGATATTTTTTAAACTCCTCATTCTTAATCAACTCTAAAAAAGGTACTGGTATTTTGATCTTTTGAATCTCACTTTCAAAGATAAAAGAGGAGGGAGATTTCAGAATTTCCTTAATTTCTGGGAAATATCTCTTAGCCAGTGCTTGAGGGTTTTGTGCCTCTTTTTATTTGCTGCTAGATGCCATGGCCTTGGAAGAATTTTATGTTTTAGTAGGCTGATCATAAGTGTTAGGTTTTCCCTCTTTCTTTTTTAACCTTAGGTTGTATTTATTTGAATTTTCATTGGTTTTTTCCCCTTTACTCAATTCATTCAATTGGTTATCTATGAGAGACTCCTCATATGCAAATTGGGTTAAATGAGGGGATGGAGAGGTGTCACCAAGACAATGGATTTCTGGATCAATTTCTTCATCCTCTCCTTCTTCATCAGCAACAAGGTTATTTTGGAGAGGGGATTGGACTTTTTTATCATCCCTATCCCTATTTCTTTGATCTCTTTGGATGACATGAGGGGCATTATTTGGTATTCTGAAATTTCCTCTAGTATAAACATTATGTGTGTTCCTATAGTTCTTATTTCCTTCAATTTTCAACTTTTCCATTTCAGCAGAAAGTGATTTTACCAATTTTTTTAGTTCATCAATTTGAGGGTGGACAACAGGGGAATCTGAGGTTGAAGCTTCAACCCTACCTTTTCTTTTGTCTCGATTAGATTTTCCCCTAAGATTGTCGGCTACCAGTATGTTAGATTCTACTTCCAAGGTTGCATCTTGCATATGAGCTAAAGAGGTAGATCTTCTTTCTCTTAATAGGAGGCAAAACTTAGGGTCAAAAGCACTAGCATAGGTGAACTTGGCAGAATTTTATGTAGGATTTATTTCAGTGGGAATTTTGTTGTAAATTTTATTAAATCTCTTTGAGAAGTCTGAAACATATTCCCCCTCTTTCCTCTCAAGTGACACAAATTTTGTAATGTAATAAAGGAAATTCGCTTTATCCCCCCAATGTCTCAGAAAAGCATCATCCAAAGCTTCAATTCCAATAATAGATCCAGGAGTCAAACCCTTAAACCATTTTCTAGCCTCACCATTAAGGCTCTGTACAAAGATCCTCATCCATACATCTTCATTCTCAGTGTTAATATTGTCTACATAACTATAAAAAGATGCAAGGTGTTTTTCTGCAGTTATGTCTACCTCCCCTATGAACTTGGGCATGTACTTAAGGTAGTCTCCAACTAGGAGAGCATTCATAGGCTGAGGTACAATAAGAGGGGCATACCTAACAACCACTATGGAATCCATCCTATTTCTAGTAATATTAGCACCATTGGGTTGTGAACTCTAGGAGAACAAGGAGGAGATTGAGTCTTGATAGGTACAACTACAGCTTTGATTTTAGGAGAAAGAGGGAGGTTGGATGGAGACATTTCAGATTTCATAGGAAGAGGCTGAGTCTTGGAAGAAGATGGTATAGGTTCCAAGGGAAATGAAGTTTCCTCCTCTTTATTCACATATATTTTAATAGAAGGAGGAGTAGGAAAACCCAAGGTAGGAAAATCTTCTAAGCTCTCAAGTCTAAGCCAGCTTACAATATCAGGAGAGGCAAGGGTTTCAAAACTTTCTTCTTTTAAATTGGGACTAAAAGAAGAGTATTCAACAAGAAAATTTTCAAAATCCAAATTTCTAGAAACTTCCACAGAGGGTAGAAGAGGAGAACTAGATATAGCTACTGGAGTATTAAAGGTAGAATCATGAAAATGACTAGAAGTACTTGGTACAACAACTGAAAATCCTTCTTGAGAAGATTTTCCTTTCTCGATAATATTCTCTAGGTCAGCTTTAGGTGTTTTCGGAGGTATATGTGGAGTATACCTCGTGTGTCTGCCTTTGGAAGCCACAACTGAAAAAATGGAGTCTCCAAGTGCAAGCTGGAATATTCAATGTACTAATTTCTAATGCACCTTCAGAATCAGTATTTCTTTTTCGTTTAATCCCAGGGAAATGTTTTCAATTTGTTCCCCGGAACTGGCGCCAATAATTTTATCACAGAGAGTCGCCCTCATATTGAAAGAGGATAATCCCAGTACCCATCAAATAGGTTTGTAATTGTAGATTAATGATCAAAGGTCAAATGGACAAAACTCAGCATAGAAATTTTTCAACATAGAAAATCTAGGCTAGTATGCATAAGCAAATGAGGTTTTGGTTAAATATAGTCAGTGATTTAAGGATAAATGTGAGTAGATGGAAGACTTGGTGAGGAATATGGATAGATATGTTATAAGCATCATTCCTTCTAGCAGCTAGGGGAATAAAAACTCAGTCACAAGAACATCTTGAACTAAATTTAAAACACTGAAAAACATTTACAACAACATTATAATCAAACATCCATTATAAAATAGCTATAACATCTCATAAGGATCATCTAATAATGAGAATTCAGAGTAAGAAGAAGCAATATAATGAAAAGAGGTTGACTTATATCAATCAAAATATCTCATATCTCATACATAAACCAGAGTACAACTTTGTTTAGTCAAAATATTACAAAATAGGGAGCTCTGATCAACCATTCAAACCTCAACATAACATTCTTCTGATCTATTTATAGTATAAATAGTAAAAAAGACATCTTGAGATGCAAGTTGGCCTTTCTAGCCTAGGATTCTCCACAAAAAACTACTAACCTAACATCTGTACAAGTGAAACTAAAAACCTGCTAGAAACATGGAGCATGTTAGCAACAACTCTAACAAGATATAAATGACATGATTATTTTTTGCTTGGGTGTGTCTCCATCAGTGTCATGTGTCCTCCAAGCCTTTGTATTGAGCTCCATCTTCCACCTAGTGATCCTTGGTTCCCTCCAAATCATCAAAGCTAAGAAGAGGAAATGAATTCAAAACTATTGACTGTAATAGCCAGTTCGTAGCATCTTTGCATAGCGCAATTGGTAGCAAATTATGTAGCACCCACCTATATAAAATTGTTCTGCAGTAGTTTTGTAGCAATTTCGGTAGCAGATTTCATAGCGCCCACCTATAAAACTGTTCTGCAACAACTTTTTGTAGCGAGATGGCAATTTATTTCTGGCTAGGTAATTCCGCAACGCTTTCAGTAGCGAATCTGCAAAACAATCCGTGTGGATGATTCCATATCTCTAGGCACTAATAAATGCTCTGGGTTTTTATGTGTCATGCAATGAACCTCAAAAAACTCAAAAAATCTTAGCAGAAGGATAATGATCCTGTAGATGCCTTCAGTGGGTGAAATTATAACACCTCCCTCAAAACTTCAAGTTGCAAAATATGATCATCATAAAAAATGTGTTTGTCATCCTTTCCATTTCATCTTCTCAATCTGGCACTTCTCTTTGTTGGAGGAGCACTTCTTCTTGTTGCAAGGGAACTTCTCTCTATTGCAGGAGAATTTCTCGCTGTTGCAGCTTGGGCGAGTACATTGAGATTCCTTTGGGCTAGATCATCCTTGAAGGGATGCAACTCTTCTTTAAGTTTTATGTTTTGGGACTATATGCTTATGTTTTTCCTGTACAAAGTCTGAAGTTGCCTATGGAGGGGCAAGAATATTCTTGTTGTAAACCTAGCTAAATCAAGGGTCTCATGATACATGTCCATGAGTTCACTCATCTTCCTCCTCGTAGTCAATATTTCTCCCTTCAAATGGGCAATTTCATTCCTTGCATCCCTGAGTTGTCTGATAAATCTATTGAAGGTGGGATTATCAAGGGGATTGGTGATATTTATGAATTCAATAGGATTCTCAGTAGTTTCATCATTACCTTTGTCTTTCTTCTGAACAGAAGCTTTGTTCATGATCTATATAAGCTTCCCAACAATGTCACTTTTACCCCTATCTTTCTTTGGGGAAAAAGATTCGGTTATGACTTTTGTTTCAACATATTCCTTATGGGATGATGATCTGGTGAAAGGTCTTCTAACTCTTTTCTCAGTTTCTTCAGTAGGTGAAGGAAAATGCAATTTTAACCCCTTTTTGGCTGTATTTTTTACTGAGGGAACCTCCTCTAGTTCATGTGCAGGCTGAGGTGAAAGTTCCCTTTGTGGGGAGTGATGGGCTTCCCTTTCTTTCTCTTCAACTTCCTTAGGAACTTCTTTGTCTTGGGAAATGTGTTTTCCCTTTCTCTTTTTTCTTGTTTCTACTTGGGAAACACTACTAGTTGGCAAAGGGCTTTGCACCCTAGATTGAGGGGTAGAGGCTACATCTAGCTGCATATTAGCAGAGACAATGAATTGTTCCCAAGTGAGGTTTCTTTTCTTCAAGTATTCCATTACAAGCATCTTGATCAACCCTGAGTGGAAAACACTAGTGTCCAAAGCCTTGGACTTGGTTTGGACCCTATCAACCATTTTTCCCATAGTTCTAAATAGATAGAAGGGGATATTTATCAAATCCTTTCCTATGAAGTGTAGCAAAAGCCTAATGTGATACTGGTGTATCATGTTCAATATGCGCTCTCATGTAAAATACCTCTAGATAACTTTCAAAATTTTCTCAAAACCCTCAACCAAGTGGCTCCTAGGCACTCCCTTGGACAAATTATCTTTCTGATTATCTAGCTTGAGGAAATCCTTAAAAGGGATGCATTGAGAGTCATAGATTTGAACCACCTTTCACCAGTGTTGGGTATCTCAGTGGCTCATGTAATGGTGGCCTCAGATACCTCCAACTCAAGGGTTCCTACCTTAGTCTTAGTTCCATCAAAGTTTAAAGAAAATTCCCTGGCTACTTCACGATGTCCCCTCTCCATGTTTTGATAGAAAGATAGGAAACCAACCCTTTGGAATACCTCCCTAATCAAAGGCTCAACATTAAATAGGTGCATTTCAGAAGGATCAGTCCTGACTACAGTCCCACCCTTGTGAGATTTCTTCTATTGAGGTGTATCCATTGATAGAAGCAGGAGGTCAAACACTATAATGTTATGAGAGGTATAGGAAACCAAACAAAGACAAAAGTCTTTAATTTTTGAAAGGTGGTCCGTATTTGGTATTTCAGGGATTTCCTCCAATTTACTTCTAATCTAATAAGAGAATGGTCTGATGGCTTAAAAAAGGGGGAAAATCTCCTCTAACAAATGATATGCAAGGAGGTTTCAATGTTCAAGTTTTAGGCTGACATCAAGCCACCATTGTTACAGGAAAATCCCCCTGCAGACATGTGAATCTCCTCTTGGACCTTAGACTCTTAAGACCAAGACAAAAAGGTGCTAACATTGATCACTCACATCCCTTTAAACCTAGCTAAGCTAATCTATAGATAAAAGGAAGAAGATATGAACCTTTTTAACGATGTTTGTCCTCGACCAGTCCAAGATGATCTCTGATCCCAGAGCTCTTCAACAAGTACTTTGTAGACTTTTTCGAGCAATGGTATGGACTCAGAGAACCTGGTAGAAGCTGCATAAAACCATCAGGAAAATGTTATGATATGTTTCAAACCCAAAGAATGCATACCTATGCTTGGGTGATAATGACTTGCAAGGTATGGCTACCATAAAATACACTATGAATCCATAATTGTATTAACAAAAAGGTATAGCCACCAAAGATACAATGTGGATCTATAATTCCATGACATGAACTGATCGTAGCCACGAAAAATACACACTGGATCTATGAGACACCAAGACATAGCCACATACCAATACAAAGTGGATCTATGTGTCAATATTCGAGAGAAACTCTGTCGCAACCTGGGCAAAGTACATATCAGAGTGATCACTCAACCCAGGGTATTCTTACTGATCCCGATGCAGTACAAGTCTAACCATGTGAATAGATGTCCTAATGTCAAACATGGCAAAAACTGTTAACAAGTGTGAGGGAAATCACCATTGATGTCAATGATTCCCAAGGTAACCTAGTACATTCCAGCGAAAGTGAATAGATGAGTTGAAGTCGAACATCCATGGAATCATCTGATCAGAGGTCAATGATGTAAACCTATTGTTGGAAGCAAGGAGGCATTCCATTGAGGCATGCAGGTCCCAAGGTACTAATTGGTTTCTAAGTCTAATTCTCGGATAATGTGTTGAAGTCAACATGAACATACTCGTCGAAGGAGGGCCTTGATGTATCCCCCATCAATGACACGAAACTAACACAGAGATGTAAATTGGTGGATCAAATGAACATGGACTGACACGGGTATTGAAATAGGAAATTTGTGATGGTTGACTCTCAAGGCAGATACTTCCCTTGAACACTGAGGCAAAACAGTAGAAACATGACATGGACCAAAACTTGATAATGCAGTGGATATTGTGACTTTCGTCGGGTGACCCAAAGGAGTAAATAAACTTAGAGGATTGGTTCAATGCAGAGGTTCAGCGGATTAAAATGTATGCGAAGACAAAGTGTCATGTTCAAGGGCGATCATAAGAGTGACTTGTGATGTTTTCAAAAACTGCTTGGCTTGCTTCCTTCAAATTTCCCCCCATCCAGATAGATGAGTACCTCGTTTTATTTTTACGATCTCGAGGAGGATAACACATACTTGATACAAATCACCTTCAGTAAGTCCCTCTTCCTTTGTTTAACAAACTGGAAGAAGTAAGGGTTTGATCCCATATGGGCCCTTCAATGTATGATTTTTTTAACAAGTCCAGAGAAGGTAAACTCGGTGATTTTTCATGTTTAGAGAGTCTGAAAAGAACTTAAAGTCGACTCCAGGGTTGTCCTTTTTCTTAATATTAGTCTCGTGAGGCTGAAAAAGAGATAAATTATCACTTGAAAGATGCCCTTTCAAACCTTTTAACGAGTGGGAAAGGAAGCAAGATCACTTGGAAATCTTTTCATGTTTAGAGAGTCTGAAAAGAGATTAAAGACGACTCTAGGAGGTTCCTTTTTTGTGATCTTAGTCTTGTGAGGTCGAAAAAAAGATAAATTATCACTCGAAAGATGCCCTTTCAAACCTTTTAATGAGTGTGAAAGGAAGCAAGATCACTCGGCAATCTTTTCATGTTAGAGTCCAGGGGGTTCTTTTTTCGTTATCCATGCGAGTCCGAAAAAGAGATAAAAGTTTACTTGGTTTCATTCTCATGTTTTTAATGAGAACGAGAAAGAAAAAAGACTAAGCTCATTATTGGTTTCATTTTCAAACAATCCTGAAACAAAATTAAACTATTCTTGTAAATTCCCAACTTAATTTCCAAAGGTAGCGATACCCATGGATGGCTGGTACTCTGCCCTAGCGTGAAAATCTAGTGGCTTAACTCCAGAATGATAATCAAAGGTTGGAGACATGCCCCCCCCCCAAGATTCATTTCATTCACGGACTTTGAGGTTTTCACCAATTTTCGTACTAGATGGAGAAAAAGGATATAGGTGGATGAAATGAAGGTTCAAATATGAGACCTAACGAAAGACTCGACTCAACATCTACGAGATCTAGCTAAAGACTCAACTCGACGGAAGAGGTGACTGTTTCATTTTTTAACGATCTTGACACAGGAAAATAACTATGCTCATGACCTCTATTTCATTTTTTTAACGATCTTGCCACATAGAAGGGAAAACTATGCTCAAGGTTCCGGGTTCAATCCCCAGATCTTTGTTTCATTTTTTAACGTGGTGGCTACAGAGACACAAAAACTATCCTCAAAGTTGGTTTCATTTTTTAATGAGACTGAAATTAGAAAACTGTGCTCATAGATTTCATCTTGATCATGGCTTCTAAGAGTCAAATGCTCTATAAGGACACCATGTCAAGGAACAAAAGTCGGACATGGCTTCTAAGAGATCTTCACTGGACAGAAGAAAAACACTCTAGAAGGAACACATGTCGAGGTCTGTGATAGGGGTAAGGAGATCAGGCTCCAAAATCCCTACCAAAGAAATCACCATGTCAACTATCGGATCTAAGTCATCTAAAGTTAAAGTCATGGGAGACAATGCCACATAATTGACCTGTGGCAGGGGTGATACCGACTGCATATAAGACCTGATTAGGGAGGTCATTGGGTTGGTAATCAAGTTAGGACCAACGCATGAAATTTGATCAATAGCCACAATTCTTCCATCGTGACGGAAATATATCAGACGAAAAAAAGTGGACACAATAGCTTTCATGGCATAGACTTAATCTCTCCCAAGGAGTAAATTGAAATCCAAGGGGTCCTGGACTACCATAACATCAATAAAGACAATTTTCCCTCCCAAAGTTACAGGAAACTGAATAAGGACTCCTAAAGGGTGAATGGTTCTTCTGTTAAAAGAGAACAAATTCTGGGTAATCGGCACAAGCTACAGATAAGCCAAACCTTGCCAAGCAATAGAGTACAAAATACTAACGGGCGAACCTTCATCTATCAACGCATGAGGAATGTCCCGACCACAAACCTGTACTGTAATCTTGAAAGGAATGTGAGAGGGAAGACGAGGTCCAGTTAGTAGACCCCAATAAAAAAGGATGGCCTCATTACATGGAGGGGGTTTTGCAAGAGAAGGAGGAATACCCCCCAGCACAGTAGATTATGTATCAATGAGAAAAATGTGGGAAGAATCAAGTTTACTCTCTAGCAGGAGAGTAGGATCGATTGATAACGACGTCAAATCAACCACTTGGGTTTCATTCTCCAAGGGGAGAATGGGGTCGACAGGTGGAAATGGATCGACCACTTGGGTTGCACTCTCTAACGGGAGAGAGGGATTGACTGAAGATGGTATCGGATCAACCACTTTGTCAACTGGTTCAACTAAGGACTTGAACAGAATGACAACATGATCAACTGGACTGATCGATGAAGGGACCCGAGTAACCACTTTGGCACTCGTCAGAGGAGGAGTGGGATTGACCATGTTGGCATTCTTCAAATGAAGGGTGGGACTAATCAATGATGGGACTAGATCAGTCACTTGGGTTTCACTTTTCAGATGAAAAGTGGGGTTGATCGATGATGGAACTGGATCAACTACTTTGGTTAGTGGATCAATGAAGGATGAAACTAGATTGACCACCTGATCAACTGGAATAACCGGGGATTGAACCAGATTGACCATTCCATCAACTAACGATGGGTTGGGGTAAATCTTACGATAACCAGCTGGAAGTTGAAGCTTTTCCAAAAGAGAAGAAGCCTCATCCATATGAGGACAAAGGTGAGAATAATGATCACCTTCGCATAACATACAAGGAATTTTGATAGTTGTCTTATTCTTACCAACCTTAACGTAACTCGTTGATGGGGCATCACCAGCATGTCTAGCAGAGGCTGATGATGTGGAGGACCACATTTCTAATACTTTTGGAAGACCAAGGAAATCCTTCTTAAAGTGGTCACCCTTACAAACACTGCAAGGGAATTTGGGATTCAGATTCTTCGTTTTAATCTTTTCGACCTCATCAACACTCCCAGTATGATTAATAGTAGTTGGTTTCTTGGATCCAACATCTTATATGGTTGGAGGCTTGGTACTTTTCAGGTTCTTCTTCTTCTTCTCTTTCCATTTCTTCTTCTTCTTATCAACATGGCTACTTGCTTTAAAGATTTCACTAGGTGAAGAAGGAGAAAGGGAAGGAGACTTAATGGGTGAAGAAGGTGAAAAGTCGACATGAGGTTGATGTGTGGGTGGTGTAATTACATCTGAAGAATTAGGTGCAACTGAAGCACTAGGAAGATTCAAGATCACCGGAGTGGGGAACAACCAAACCAGTAATTCGATGGTGAGTCCCGGAAGACTCAGTGTGGCAATGTATAGAGGACCAATGTTTCCAAAAGAAGGAAATGTGAAAGGTTCCCCGGGACAATGGGTTCCTCCTTTGGTACTCCCAGGTGTTGATTCCATTAACACTGACTCGACCTAAGTTCCACTAAGTAAAACAAACAACACACTCTATGAATCTAAGAAGCAAACAATCAAACAAAACTTCCCATAATGAAACCACTAGTTGGTGATGAAATCCAACGTCACGAGATCAATATAGGAAGGGGCGGGGATAGAGCAGGTGGATCAGTTACGTTGGCGACCTGCTTAATGGACTTACGCCTTGGTGCAAGCTTCCACGTAGTAATTGTGCATTTACCCTCCAAGGAGCCCGAGTGAGTTTGGCCAACGTCTGTTGCAGGTACAGTGAGACTTCCCTTCACCGTCACCTTGTGTAAGACCCTGAAGATTATGGCTACTAAGGTTACCAACTCACAGTGATCCCCTGGACGGGTACAGTTGACAGTCCAGTCCAAACGTATGGGAAGGATAACAAGTCTGAAATACTTTGAGAGAACTGAGGACAAGTGGACCAGTAGAACTCCAGAGGACCCTGAACGGATTCGAAATTCACGAAGCACTGAGACCAAATGAAGCCAGTTGATCCTCAATAAGAACCTCCAATATACAATCTGACTACTATGAATGGTTGAACCACGGAGGGATAATCTTTGTAACTCTCTTGAACACGACCTCATGTGTAACCCCTGTGTGAGAGGGTGATCCAAGTAGGCCTATACGAAAATTGGATTTTCTCTCCCTATCGCAAGATGCTAAGTTTGTTTGAAAACTTTAGAAAGTCATCCTTTCAACCTATTCCAAGTCCCTACACCTTAAGCTAATGTAGGCCTGCTAACAGAAAATGTAAAAATGTCTGATAAATTTTAGTTTAGCGCTTGATTTTAAGGTTGTTGTTTACTCAAGAGGAAAATGGAGTGGACTAAATGATGTTTTGAACGACTCTAAACAATGCAAAGAAATGAGAATGCAAATATTTCACTTCGATGAAAGCTATATTATGAGAAGGAGAAAAAATTTATCATTCCCAAATGCATAATGTCCCAAAATTTTTATTAAACTCATCAATGTCAAGATATTCAAGAAATGAGTCAAAGATATTGTACACCAATACACGATTCTTGGGAAACATTAGGACAACCATTCTAAGTCGTAAACAAAGAAGGAAAATGGAAAGACAAAGAAAGATATCAAGAAGTGGTGCAACTTCCATAAGAGCCTTGGGCATAACACTATTGATTTCCGCTCAAAGCAGTGATTGGTGGCTGAGTTGAAATCCTATGAATCATATGTGGGTTCCGACTCTAAGTGAGAACCAGAAAAGGGGAGATGGATCATTGACACAGAACCCAGTGCCACCATTGCTACCACCAAGATCTATCCCGGTGAACCTAACGAGCCAAAGAAAGGTGAATGCCTCTTTCATTCACATATGTGGGTGAAAGGAAACCCACTACACTTCATCATTGATAACGGTATCCATAAGAACCTCATATCAATAGAGGTATTCAAGTGACTTGCCTTTTCGAAAACACCGCACCCACATCCCTACACCATCTGATGGCTCCACCAAGGAAGCGATCTTCGCGTCATCCAACAGTGTCAGTTGTCATATAACATCAAGCCCTTAAAAGATGAGTTGTTGTGTGATGTTGCTTCCCTTAAAGATTGTGATGTTATTTTGGTCCAACCTTATTTATGGAAAGATAGTGTTGTATATGATTCTAGGCCTCACAATGTTATTATTACTTTGAACAGGAAATTGTACATGATACCTAAGGTAGTCTCACTTAGTTCCATTTCCTTGATCTCTGCTAAGCAATGTAGGAAGTTCATCTCTCATACTGGGAATTTTTTCTTCTTTGTGATCCACTCTCAGAGTGAGAAAAATATTGTATCCACATCCAGGACCTCCATGGCCGACCTCTCCATGTAGCAGAAGCAAGTGGATAAGTTCGTGGAAGAATAAAAAGACATCTTCTCCTCACCTATTGGGGTACCTCTGCACTTCCAAGTGAAGCATTCCATCGATATGACCCCCAACACATCGCTACCCAATGGACCAGTCTATCACTTTTCTCTTTTAGAAAATGAGGAGATGATGAGTCAGATCCAAGAACTACTCCAAAAGAGGCACATTCGACCCATATAATCACCTTGTGGATGTACACCCCTCTTCCTAGTCCTAACAAGATATGGGAATCCATCTCAATGGACTACATGTCGGGCCTTCCATCCACCAAGTGGGGAAATGACCATGTTTTTTTGGTTGTTTATCACTTTTCCAATATGGCGATTATGGTTGTCTACAAGAAGAGAATCACAATGGAGGCCACTGCCAAGCTCTAATTTGAAAGAGTGTGGGTAAATTTTGGGATACCAAAAACCATTATCGTAGATCAGGATAACCGGTTCCTCAGCACATTCTGGTCGAGCTTCTGGTCACTACTAGACACCAATCTCACCAAATCCACTACCTTCCACCTCTAGACGGATGGAAAAACTAAGGTATTCAACCAAATGATCATGCATATCCTCTGCATGTACAATTCCAAGCACCCCTGCACATGGGATGAGA
Source organism: Picea glauca (assembly GCA_000966675.3). Lineage (NCBI taxonomy): Eukaryota > Viridiplantae > Streptophyta > Pinopsida > Pinales > Pinaceae > Picea > Picea glauca. The sequence goes on along the minus strand of JZKD02S2071240.1, from coordinate 131,832 downwards.
TTCTTCCCTATGTTTAGCATAGCTAAAACAAATCCACACATAGCTCAACCAACCACATCCCATTTCAGGTGGGACTGGGATTTCAACCATTGGCTCCCATGGATGTTGCACTACCCTTTATGGCCACCCAGGAAGACTTGTCCCACTCTCAAACTGAAGTTTGGTTGCACTTGTAGAAAGAACTCCTTACAGGCCCCCATCAAGAGATTTTTCCTCTCTATTATGGACCTTAAAACATCACCAAGGTTGTGGGAGAGAATTCTTTTCAGCTCAACATTTTCCCCTTCCTTGGCTTGCACCTAGTGTTCAATGTGGATCTCCTTTGGCCATATTTTCCACCATTATTGGACACCTCAGAGATAGCAAAACATTTGACACCAACTGAGCTCAACCCTAACTGTATGGAACATGCCTCCACTTATCATATCGTCGACACACAGGTCAAGTGCACTCACCAGAAGAGGATCCAACTTTATCGGGTTGTCAAAGCAGGGCAGCTCCTTCAGCGAGGAAAGTGGCTCACTCGAGGCCAAATTCAGCAAAAGTTTCCTCATCTGAAGGGGGAAATCAACGTAATGGAGACCATTGTTTCATAATATGGGAGGATTAATCTAGGTGGATATCATTGGCCACCCACCTATTCCAACTAGCTCATCTTAGCAGTTTTTTAGTTTGGCATTTTTTTTCCTAGTTTTCGGGTGCTGAACTTCCAAGGCCATTTTGAGGCCCTAAACAGGGTTTTTAGGGATTGGTACAGTCAAACTATAGACAAAGTTATATTTTGACGACATAATTTGTATTACGTGGATAGACCTTTCTAATGGGATATCATGTGCCTAAAATGGAGATCATATGCAAAATTTACGACCCCGGGAAGTTGATGTACTAACTTACCCCAACGAGGGCCCACATGACTTTTGGCGCTTCATTTCTAGGGTTAGGTTTTTGGATTTCTAGGGATTTGGAATTCATGTTTATTGTAAAAAGGATTTGAGAGCCTCATTGTAATCATCTTCTTATGAATGAGCATAGTCGTCACATCTCTTCACAGAGATAAGCCACCACCATTCTAGAAAGCTTGTTTTCACTCTGCGTTTTAGAGTTTCAACATATTTCTTTATTGAATATAAGCTAGTTTTATTGTATCTCAATTATTTTTCCTTGTGCCTATGTGTTAATAATGATAATAATTTGTGTTCATTTCCTTTTTCTCATAAAATACAGATCAATTATGGTGTGTTCGTTATACACACACTGGTTCACTTCGTTATTATTATTGGTAAGTTAGAAATTGTATTAGCTTCAAATAGTCATGGAAATTACATGCAGAGTTAGATGAGGCTTGGGTCGCCAAGATTGGAAACCAACCTAAGAATCACCCAGAATCAAAATGTTAACATCCCCGTGGAGGAAAAAAAATTCATATGTTCTTTGCAAGACTAAAACAGTAAACTGACTATAGGACATAAGAAAAGAAATAAAACAAAAACTAAGGTTTCAAGATTAAGCTGGAAAACCATGACTAGCTTGAGACTTGACATTGTCCTGAGCTCCCTACAGATTGAATGAATGACTTGGATGCATGAGAATAGTCACATTTGGGTGGCCCCACGTTCAAGGTCCTGATTCTCAGCGTGTTGGTGGGTCAAGAGGCAGGAACACAGGTCTAGTACCAAGGATATCTTGGCATATAACTGTTACATTTTTAGTTTCAATCCCACCACCTCTCCTTGAACTTAAAATATGAGTTGAATATGCTCATCCACTAGTTTTCATTATGAAGGTTCATAGGAATTATTTTGTTGGATTTCTTTGGACGCTTCAGGTGGAAGCCCTTTCTGCATGGATGGATAATTTATTTTTCTTCACCATGAACCTCCAAATCCTCCATAGGTGAAGCTAACTCCTCCACCCATTCTACTGTACATCCCCAAAATATGGTATCCTCCTGATGCACCTGCATTTCTTCCAACTCTAGAGTCCCCCTATGATGAACACCAATCATTGATGTGTCTGATGCAACTTGTTGGATTTCTTCCACCGTTAGACCATGATCCTCTACCCTGGCGAACCCTTCCAAGTTATCAATCTTGTGCCATTTAAAGAGAGATAGAACCAGCGACAACAATCAAAGAAGCCCGAGAACTAATCTCATGCATCCAAAGGAACCCGAATGAATTAAGCCTCTAGTGGAAACATATCGAGCAAGATCGATTGTCAGAATTCATTGACATCATGTTGTATCTATCTGCCATAATCTTAGCATTAACTAGAGTAATTTCTAGAAATCCTTGGTGATAAGTATCTTGCTCAACAACTATACCAAGAGTTGGAGCCATGACACTCCCCACACTTTTCAAACTACTTGTCAAATTAATTCTTTGGATATTATAAATAGTATACTTTCCCTCCATGCACTCTTGATGTATACGGAAGGGATGGGTGGAAAGGGACACAAGTCTCAAGCTTTTCCTCATGATGAAAGAATTAACACCCCATCCCAGGGTTACCCATGGAGGAGGTATTCTTTGTTATTGGGGAGCACTAAGATACATTTTATTTTTGATAATAAAAAAAAGGTGATATTTTAGTATTTTAGATTAATAATGGTTATATATATTATTTACTTGTTAAGAATCAAGGCATTATGTTTTGTAAGAGCATTGGTGTGTTCAATTGATTTAGGTGCACCAATGTTAAAAATGTTGCCCGAATTCCTCTGGTAACACCTCCTCTATAAACATATAAGGGACAATTTTTTGGGGGGGCTCCATAAAAATATCTACTATAAGGTGTTATCCTTGAAGTGGGTTTCTTCTTTAGGCCTAGACTACCCTCTATTATGACAATCAGAATGCAATTTAGGTTGTTGATAATATTTTTTCCTATAATAAAATGAAGCACATTGAACTTCATGCTCACTACATGAGATAGTTAGTTCAATAAAAGGTTGTCACTCTTTTCTATTACAAAATCGATGATTATATTGATGATATATTTACAAAATCATTGTATGAAGCTAAGTTTGTTAATCTACATGATATGCTTGGGCTTCAGGAAGCTACAATTATGTAGGGTTGTCTTGATGACATAATTTCACTTCTTAAACCTCCAAAACCATTTGCTAATGAGGAGTTATAGAACCTCAATTTTTTATGGTTCATCACACCTCTAATGGATACAATCGGCTGAGAATTCCACTAATAGATATTAATTTGAGCAGTCAAATAATAGTTGGAGACATTCGATCAAGCAATAGAAGAATGACTAGCGATAGTCGTTCGAGTGGTCGACTAGTAGATGGAGACATCCGGTCAATGGATCGACCTGCCGAGCAATCAACTATGTGTTGGATGATTGGATGGTAGGGTCAACTACGAAAGTTAGCTAGATGAAAAGACAACATGGGTTTGTTGGAAACTGTTACAACCATCGATTGTTATTTGTGAACCAAATCTTACCCATTTTAAAGAAATTGTTTAGACAAAAAGACTATAAATAAAGAACCCCACGGGTCGATGATATATGTGTGAAATAATGTGTATTCAATGATGCATTGTAATGTTTTGATTACAATACACTATGATTAAGTGATGAAACAGTGCCTTTAAACACCATCGATATTCTTGGAATATTATTTCTTCTTTTTTATTTCTACAGATTCTATTTTGTTATTCTCAATGCTACCCCAAATTACTTCCAACATATCCATATCAACATCACCTATATTTATGTAAAAAAGGCTCTGTGTGGGCATGGTGTAGGTAACAAAAATCCCAATTAATATTGATTATCTCACCAATTTAGAAATTATTGGTGTATGGGGAAATTAGTTGTGAGTATTTAATAAAGAGACAAAGGGAAATTGAACCCATTTTTTCAATTGGTAGCACTCCCAAGGAATTGTGGTAGCCAAGGAAGGTGCTTGGGAAGTTTTTTTATTATCCCATTGGGAAGTACACTTGGGTTCTTAACGGGGACCACTAAGGTGCACTAAGATGACCTTTATGGGTGCCTAAGAGCAATGAATAAGGAATCGAATGCATAGCCTCCTCAAAAATTATACATTAAAACAAAAAAGGAAATAAAGAGTTTGCGATCATTAACTAGTGTAGATATTAACTGAACAAAATTGAAGGAAACCGTTATCCCTACATTTATAAGAAGGATTCATCGTACAATATGACATTCCAATTCTATGGAAACCATCAACCTACAGAAACAAAAATAGGGTAGATGTAATATACCCATTAGTTATCAAGATAATAATAATTTGATGTCATAATACTTTGTACAACTATTTTACATTAAGCTTCCACTGTGTATATGGCGCGTTGTCATTTTATGAACACGGATTAAACCATATATATATTAGTTAGTAAAGTAAGATAAGATTACGAATTAGGAATCCACCCCAATACGTCCCCACATAGTGGATGATATGGGAGTGGAAACCAGCAGCCCGAGGGACTCGTAGC
>JZKD02S2071240.1:104599-127191 GCA_000966675.3 Picea glauca | reverse complement strand
TATATATATATATATATAGATGTATGGGTGGATCATTTTATTCCTTTCACACACTTTCAAAATACTATTTATGCATTTGAAAACATTCATAAATTTGAAAAATCCCATTCCACTTCACACTATGGAATTTATGTGTTTAGATATAGTCATTATTGATGCTAAATATGCTAAATATAGTTATGGAACAATCTTTGATCCATATATTTGCAACCATAAATGGAAAACTCATCATTGGTCCAACTCGTGAATCCATTATCTTCCTTCTAATCTAATTCATGTGATATGAGAACATACGGCATGGAGGAAGTAGGGGACACATTATAAGTATCCAACACATGGCATCTTGACCTCATAAGAAGAACACAGGGGACACATTATATATATATATATGATAAATATAAAAATGAAGTATAGACATAAAGATTTTTTTTAGAAACTAGAATATTTACAAAATGTCAATACAAACAGTTACTATATTAATGATGATTATATGATAAACACACAAGAAATTAGAATCATAAAGTGCAACTTTCTCATTAATTCATCAAAATCAAAATGTATTACATAGATACTAAGTGACCAAAACCATAGGTGGAATTTCCAATACAAAACACAAAATAGGGTTGATACTAGAACCATAAATTGAAAAATCTCATTTCTCATGATAGTCAATAGACCTCCTCCATGTTAGAATCATGAAAATCACCACCACCACCATTAATATATCTTCCATAATCCTCTTCTATACCCAGTCCAAGATATGCATTTGCTACTGTGGAGGATGACCCCTCAATATGATCACCATCCTCAAAAGTGACTAGCTCTAAGGATAGTTAATTAAGATCCAAGTTTTATAATTTCAACTCAACACTTCTATCCAAAACCATATCATGAGGATACACATTCCACATCTTTGTCCTTCCCCATTTAAATGATAGAGGTTGGAGTGAAAATACACCATTTTCTATTCCCTAGAATGTTCGAACTTGCTATTCTTCAAACTATACAAATTCACATATGTTCTCCAATTCCTCTCAAAACAAGAGGATGAAATAACCTAAAAGAGGAGACTCATGGATAAATGATGTATAATATGGAATGTTTCCCCATGACATTACCACCAATCATAAAGATTTTCAAACCCCCTGTCTTTGATCACACCATGGCCTCCAAATATATGATTGCTAGTGGAAAAATCTATGAATAACTCATCCCCGTCATCGAGGGATGATATATCCTAATATATCGTTCTAAATGCTTCCTTCATCCCCATGAAATATTTCCATCCATGCGAGGATGGAATTTGCATGAAGTCATACCATTGAGACAATGATGATTGTCATGTTTGGGATTAATGAGTGCTCCAGGCAGTGAAAAGAAGTATAATTAGTATCCCACCTAATTATAATAATATCATGTATGGTGGTGAATAAGATATTTTATGATGTCTCATACTCACAGTGCTCATTCTATAAAGTAACAATGTTCACTTACAAAATCATGTAATCCCACCCCTCATAAACATCTCCTAAGAAGGGTTGGTTTGTTCTTGCAAATCAAAACAAAGAAATGATCATATCCATGTTCTTAATGGTAAGATCTACCCTCTCCCACCAACCATCATCTAAAACTCTATCCTTGACATTTTTTGAAGAAGTTCCATATGTTTGTCTCCAAAAAAACCCCCAAAATTTGAAATAACCATGGCCCCAAGAGTGGTATTGACCTCCCTTGACCTCTTAAGAATAATGAAAGAGGAGACAAACTAAGTATCTGCAATCTTCAATAATGATAGAATATGATTGTATTATTTATAGATTTTGAGGTACTTGGTGTGTTTTTGTACAAAATTTTGGATATGGTATACATCATCAATAAGACTTCCCATCCACGTCACCTCTGAAGAAATAGATTCAAGAACTAAATTTAAAGAATAAAAAATGAGTCGTTGAAAATATCTATGGATATTTATCTTCCACAATCATGCCAACAACCTTGAAAACATGTGCATTATATGTAATAATTTTCACACAAGAATTAACACCTATATTGAATAACTTTAGTGAACAACTCATGGATATATTGCACATCATTTTATTTTCCAAGAGCATACACCGCTTTTAAGTAAGCTAGTCAATTTAGGGAAGACACCATGATATTCATGACTGGATGGTGTGCTACATTCGTCTATCCATACTAAACAATATTGACACCAAATGGTAGCCATGATGATTTAATAGGCTCTAGGATGTTAGCCACCTCTTTATTTTCCTTAACCAATAATGTGGTTCTAAGCTTCTCTAAACTTTGAGGCACATACCTAGTTGGAGCTCTTTCAACTAGAGCTTGACACATCTAAATAAAAAAAGAAGACAGTGAACATTGGATGAAATGAAGTTGAGATAGAAAAGGAACCCAATGGTAAGATCAACCTCATATCACTTCTCTCATTTAAATACTTTTCCATTGGACCACCACTTCGACTAGGCCACTTTTGTGTTGGTTGAATGGCAATCCAACTCCCAAATCTACTAAATGGATTCCTCAAGAATGGAAGAGGATCCTAACTTTTATTTTTCCTACTTGTTGTTGCCACCTTCCCTAAGCCAATATTATCCTCTCTTTCCATTTATTTTTGTTTGGTAGTTGTTACTTGCATGCTCCAAGTCCATAGTCAAGGGCCAATAACTAGCCCTTACCTCAGTAATCGTTCTCTTGTATTGAATTCTGTAGAAATTACATATCCAAACAAATTTCCCTCCCACAAAAAAAAAATTCTCGGGCCCTTGATTTCTTCTTACATACTTCCAAAATGGATACTTCTCTTCTTGAGCATGATATCTTACTACGACTGAGTTTTTTTCAACATTGGAAGTTATACATGTAACTCCACTTGTAGTAGATGAAACACTAGTAGAGTGAGATGAATTTGAAGGAGGGGAGCCAACATGAGTAGAGCATTCCTCCCTTTCCTTTGACCTTTGCTAACTACCCTTGATGATTGAGACATGATTTTTGTGGGATAAATTAAAAAGAAATGTTGTTGTGGAAAAATAACATTTTTTTTTTATGAATTCACCTTCAAAGAACTTGGAATCCCTTCAAATCTCAATTTTATGCTTCACATACATAACGAAAAACCATGATAGCTCATTCCCTAGAGTTGAAAGTAAGAAAAATAAGTGAAAACTACCTTTTAGAGACCCCACGTGTATCTTTTCCACGAACATGTCGAGACACATATAGGGCATGTGTTAGGCATGTGTCCTATTTTAAAACACATGTGAAACATGAGTCCTAGCATTTCATGTGTCTGGACACTTAAGATAGACATAACCTCCTAAGGGTTGTGTGTTCTTACTTAGATTCTAAGCAAAATACTTTTCCATAATACAACAATGTCACTTTATTCATCTCTTAATATCCATGTCAAGAACAAAAAACACAACATGCATACTTAACACTTGAGGAAGACAATAACCACATAAAGAGAAAAATAAAAAATAAAAATGATAAATTTTATATATACGAACAACAACCACATGAGGCATACTTTTTTCCAATAGAAAATTCGCTCTTATATTAAAGTATAATTTTTTTTACAACATCAAGGATCCTTATAACTATGGATCATTATGTTCAGCTCTATACAAAATGCATCCACAACAGGCCATAATATGAACTAATCCTCAAAAAGCCAAAAAGCAACCAACAATGCGAAAACTTAACACTTCAGAATTACAAAACATATATAATGTCCACTACAAGCTGAAATATAAGATGGATGCACATCATACTGAGGATATTTCAAAAATGTTTAAATGAGTAAGTGGTCCTCCAACCACATCTACCCATTGGTAAAAGGATAATCTGCCTTTTAGTTCCAGGAGAGCTTGTTTAGATAATAGGTCTTCCTCCTTATTGAAATCCATGTAAATATGATGAAAGCTAATACCTTGAAATAAGTTTGTCGGATCCTTGGTTTTTTTCTTCCATCCTTCAATATCAATCGCCTAGAGGTTACTCTTTTGATTTAACCAATCTATAATTACCTTGGAATCCCGTAGAATCTGAATTTTTTGGATAGACCACATATTGGCCAGAGTAAGTGTAGCCCAAACTCCCAAAAGCTCTGCCTTTGTGTTGGTTCCTTCTCCACTGTTGATGTACCATTTATATACAGTTGACCCTGGTAAATTGATGATGCCACCAGCTCCAGAACACTTGCCACCTGAAATAGCCACGCCATCAAAGAAAGCAATAGAATATCCTTCTTGTTGAGTGATTGTGCATACCCTAATGGAGGCAGGTTTAAGGGATTGTGGAAGCCAAGAGTGAGACCCAAGAATCTTGTATACCACTACAGAAATTGAAGGAGGCCTCTCCTCAAAAATAGTTTTGTTTCTCTCAAACGAGATGTGCCAACATGTGAGATAAACCAGACCTTTGGAAATTGATTTATCCTTTGTCTAGATAGTAAAACAGTCATTTATGGAGGCTCCATCCCAATTCCTTTTTAACTTAAAGATTGATGTTAGTTTGGCCCAAACTATCTTTGTGAATGTACAATGAATTAGTAAGTGTTCAATATCTTCAGAATCGTGTTTGCAGAGATAGAAAACCCCAGGTCCCTCCCAACCTTTTTTTTGGAGAGCATCCCAAGTTAGAACCTTTTTTTCCACTGCCATCCAAATAGACAATTTTATCTTTAATTGTATGTTCCATTTCCAAATAGTTACCTTCGAGCCGCTCCTAATCGTGTAGTCCATAGTTGAGATAAGAGAAAAATAAACATTTTTAACATAAATGTTCCCGGAAGAGTCCCCCCCGGTCCAAGCAAGAGTATCACTAGAATCCCAGATAGATATGCCAGCGCCTAGAAGCGCCCTTCGAAATCGCTCCCACTCTGATGCTATAATTTTGTCTAAACACAGTTCATCACTACTTAACCAAGCCTCTGAAATAGAACCAATATTATGGAGAACTACCGCTTGTGCCAGAACAGTTATCCTCTTTTTTTTTTCTAATTATGCCATGCATACTTAACATTTGAGGAAGTCAATAACCACATAAAGAGAAAAATCAAAAAGAAAAATGATAAAAAAAATTATGAGTATATATAATTATGTTTTTAAAATATTTGAACTCTTATATTTAAAACTTTTAAAATCCTTACGCAATATTTTTTTATAATTCTTATTAAGAATATTAATGGAAAGACCTCTCCTAATTGATTTCTCCATTCTCATTTGCTCATTTAAAGAGTATTGTCTTTCCACATAGATACATATAAACTAATCATTTACTTATTAGTCCCTTCCGTAGGCATAGAGGGACTATAGCAATTGATAATTCATTGACCTCGTATTAGATTATGCATTGACCACAAATATTTCCATATTATCTATTGTTGGAACAAGGGAAGTGAAAACATCGATTTTTATATAATAGAAAGTACCATGTTTGTCAAGATATGATTGGACAATGGATTGGAGGTCTTATTGTCAACTTCGTTATTCCCAGTGTTATATATTTTGGCATTTCCAAAGTATTTGATCGTATATGGTATTTTTGAATCATATATTTTATTATGCATTGGTAAAAGGTGGATTAATGCTAGCATTAGTTCGAATGTTTCCTTTAGCATTTTCTGTTAGGTAGAATACATTCTGTACCATATTACTATGTGTGATTTTTTCTTTGTTGTTGCATGATTCAAGAGAACAGGCCTGCCAGGATGCATTTTTTCTTAAATGCTTGCACAAGGCCACGCCCTTCGATGGTCCTGACAGTCTTAAGTGTTTACCTAACAACTCTGGCAGTCTTAAATGTTTATTGTACAGATGCGTTGCAATACAGTTTCATTCTTGGTCGGCATCACTTCTTCAATGGTCGATGCGTGTTCGCTACTTCGTTCCATGATTCCTGTTCTTGTTTGATTCAACTTTGAAAAGTTGAGGTCCTACAATTGGAGTTCGACCTCTTCGTGGTTGTTCACTGGTTTGTTGTTCTTCAACTTTGCAAGTTGTTGGACATGTTGTTGTGGTTTCCAGTTTTTGGGGCTGATCTCTTATCGTCCCTCGTTGACAGGTAAGTTTCCCTGTTGTTGCTATTTTTCAATGGTGGGAGTCCCTGCCTCCAAATTCTGTTGCAGACCATCTTTGTCTGTGCTCTTAATTTCTGTTCCTGGAAACTATGCATCTTCATATGTTGGTTTCCACGTCCATAGATTTTTTGAAAATTGCAATGTAGAGGGGTTTACGAAAAGTAGTTCGGAGCTATCAAAAGAGGGAACCATCCGGCAGGGTGTAGACACAGGGAATTCTTTTATTCTATGGGTCGGAAAAGTGCATCCACCTATTCTCTTTCTGCTGAGTAAATTTATCATGTTATTTATTTGTGTTGTTTCTTCTGTTTGGTTTACTTTCCAGTGTAGGTTTGCTTTCTTGTCGTCTGCTATGGGGACTAGGGGGGATTGAAGTTGAGAAGAAGAAGGTTGAAAGATACATACAGGGATTGGTACCCAGTTCCACACTTGTAGTTTTCCTATTTTTCTTTCCTTTTTTTTTGCTACTTTTATTTTTCTCCCCCTTTTCTCTGTTTTCATACAAACTGAAAGTATCTAACAAACAACTTCAAAATCACAGTTCAAGAGATGAAAGAAGTAATATATGTTGAGTCATATGAAATAGATACATAGTCCATTATACATAATAGCATTGACGTGGTTTTGCATAGCAATGGCCTTTTTAGATTGGATGCATTCTTGTATACTGTTGGGGATTGCCTTTTCGATACATTCCAGGTTCTACTGCATTTTTGGTATTTGTTCACCAAGTTGCGCAATGGATTGATAGATTATTTCTTGAGTTGTTTTAAAAATGGCAATGCTGAGGCATTGGAGTCCTATGAATAGGAACTAGAATCTGATTTTCTTCGGTAGTTTCATGGAATACATGATGTCGCTACGTATTTTTCAAAGATGTGGTTGTTTGCATCTCCAGTTCTGCCTGCACATGAGAGGGGACTTTGGGTAGATACATTTTGTATACAGTGGCTATCTAACTGGTTCAACATATCAGTTGGAATATGGTCATTGACAAGAAAAACAAGATATCTACTATTCAACAAAATTGCATCTGCCAATCCATATTGCATCTTGTTCCATGATGCCAATGTTGTCAATGGTCATTTTGAACTACTACTGTATAGAAAAATGTCCTTATGCAATGTTGAAGGGCCTCATATTTACTTGTCCGTCATTTGCAAAGACCTTAGATCACAATGGAAATGGATTATGCATCACATAGATTGCCATGGTTTGTAGCTGGCAACAAATGTTGTGTCTAGCTGTGAAGATAGTTTGTTCAATGCAATTTGTTGTTTGGTCGTAGCAGAGTTCGATGTGTATTCGTTGCGGCTTTACACTATACAGTCATTTTGCAATGCAATTATAGGCGGCAGCCAATAGGATTTTAGGTGCTTGCATCAGCACCTTTTCCCATATCTCCTAGAAAATATGCCGGAAGTTGGAAGTTGGTAGGATTACCTTGTAAACATGGCCCTTCCATATGAAAAAGGGAATGTGGAGGGTTGCAGATTCTGTTTGCAATGGATTTCTATGATATTTAGAGTAAATATCTAGGTCTGGTCGGCCTTGCCAGATGGCACTATCCATTCCTGGTTTATTGATTCAAACTACGATCGAACAATTGACATCCTCTCGTTGAAAACAGATACAACACATATCCATTATGAACCTTTTCTTGGACATATCAGTGGTTCAGGGTTGAATGTCCATGCCACCCAAACGACATCCAATCTACATACACTTGGAATTCTTTTTAATGAGAATGAGACTCCTCCTCATTGCGATATGTCCATATAGGGCTTGAACAAAAACACCATGCGTGGAATTCATCACAGTTGTGATGAGGCCATACAGGGCTTGAAAAAAAAATGTAGTGTAAGTTATCACAACTTGAAAAACATTATGCGTCAAATTCGTCCCAATTGTGATGAGGCCATATAGGCCTTAAGCAAAAAATGTAGACTACTTTATGAGAACCTGAGTCAGAGTGAAATTCAACCCAGTTGCCATCAGCTCATCATGCCCTTGGGAAAGAAACGTAGAGTAATTTACCACAACTTGAAAAAGGTCATGCACGAGAGAAAAAAATACATTTCTACGCTTCCTTTTAGAGAGAAACTCACATATCACAATCTAAAGAATTTTTTTCATGTAGAACACAAAAGAAACAGGTACGGTCGCATATCCCAGAATGCTCATGCAACTATGACATTTCGCGGTCTAGAAGCAACACCATGCACCACTACCAATGAAAACCAGGAAACAGTTTCTACCCATACTTCCCTGCGAAAGAAAAATACAAGACAAACCTACATGAAACAAATTAAAGACACTCCTTCTATTGCATGTGCAATTTGTGAACAATTGAATTTTTCAAAAAACACTAATTCTTTCATGCGTGATTTGCAAGAAGAATACCTCCGCTTGACAGCGCATGAGAAACCATTTTCCAGTGGCAAAGTTTATCTTCCATGCAAACGGTCGCTTGAAAATAGAAAACTGCCATAGTTTGCAACCCTTGACCAAATAAGATGTAATACACCACTACCAGATGTAAGTGCACTTAAGAAACTTGAGGAGAGACTTGTGTCTCTGCGAATTGCATTTTCTCAAATCAAACCTTGGGGCTATAAACGACCCCAGATGGGCTTAACAGGAACAATTATTAATGTGCTTGTTCAGCTAGATGTTGTGCAAAAAGAGTTGCCACAATTCATTAGCAATACAATCACAATTGTTATGGATCTGAAAAGACGCTTGCGATACAAAAATGCCTATCAGACAGGCAAAGTGCGTGTGCATGATGTTATGAAAGCATTAAAGGAATTATGTTCCAGGGCCCTGTACAAAGAACAAAACATTTGTATAAATGACAACTGGAACAATGTTCTTGCAGAAGAGGATGGAAACTCTGCATACACTCTAGAAAATCCTAGTGAATTTGATACAAGTGATGAATCAGATAATGAAACACCTGCTAAGACATTGGTGCATGGATTCACTGATTCACAGTGCATTCGTGACTTGCAAGACAAAATTGTTGAAATTGCACCTGTCAAGGGGCAACGTCCACTTGGAATATTCAAGGACAAATTCACTGAGGAAATGATATTTCCAACATTCTTCTATGGAGATCCATGTGCCAATGATATTACAGAATGATTCAGTTATCATAAAATAGTTTGATGGGAGCTGCTACATTCAAGCGGTTACTTCTCCTGTCACATAACAAATTTGTTTTTCAAAACAATGCACATAATAACAGAGCAAGTTTTGTCCTGCATGTGGTTCCGAACAAGAAAAGGTCAGTTACAAGGAATAAATTTGTTGGCCAAGGATGTGAAGTACAAAGTAAACCTATAAAAAATTATGAAATCTAATATTGGATACATAGATTTCAAAAACATTCACACCTCTCCTGACTATTTGCAACAAAACAAAAAAATATTTTTGCAATGATCCAGCAATTGGGCCCACCAACATTTTTTAGCACATTTACAAGTGCAGAGCATTGATGGGATCCATTGGTGGTTGTCGTGTCTGACCTGCATAAGAACAGGAAACGTAAAAAAGAAACCGATAATGACATTGACTACCTCATAAGAAAAGACCCAGTGACATGTACTCGCTACTACAGACATAGAATAAATGCTTTCAGACAATTGATATGCCATGATGAAACGTTTTTCGGAAAAAAAATTGTGACTGAATTCCAGAATAGGGGAAATGAACATGACCATGCACTATTGTGGATAGAGGGTGCACCGGTCTATGAAGATGATAACAATTCAGAGATCGGACAATTTGTGGATAAATACATAACATGCAACACAGATCATTTGGATCCAGAGCTTGCCAAAGTCCATAGACATTACCATACAAGAATTTGTGGAAAACGAAAAAACTCGCATTGCAGATACAACTTTCCCGTGCCGCCAATGAGAGCTACAAGAATCATATAGCCACTTAGTTTAGAGGACAATATTGTTGTTGATAAATCTAAATCCTTGTTCACATTCCTAGAACAAACAGAATTTAACGAGCTGATGAGCTTTGATGCCTTCTTGACAGAGGTAAATCTATCAGAAGATGAGTATATACAAGCCATACAATGTACGCTTAGGAAACCAACAGTTTTCCTTAAATGAAAACTTTCCCATATTTGGAACAACAGTTTCTCCAAGGACATGCCAGTTATGTGGAAATAAAATACATATGCTGTAGCAGCGTACTGTACCTCATATATGACAAAGGTTGACAAATCTATGACATGTGCATTCAGAAGAATACACAAAAAACATGAAATAAGTTATATTGATGCCATACAAATGATACGATACATTGCTTAATCTTCAACAAATGTCTGCTCAACAAGTAGTTCATATTGCACTTTCCCTGGCCCTCACTTGTAGTTCAAGAAAATGTGTCTTCATAAACACATCTCCACTTGAAAAACGCACATTTGTGCTTAAACCACCGGTTTTTCTACAGCAAGAGCTTGATAATTCAGAAGACGTGTTATGTTTCTCTATTGTTGATTATTACCTCCAGCGTCCATCTCCTATTAGGCATATCTGATTAGCAGAATTCGTATTGCATTACAAAAAAAATGGTGCACCCATATCAAACATAAAAAAAACCTCTGTGATACGGTTTGTCAAATACAATAAACATTGTGACTATGAAAACTATTGTAGAGAAAAATTGTTGTTATACCTTTCATTCAATGAAAACGAAGAGACATTAAAACATAACTTCTCTACATGGGAGGCTGCGTATGTTGCATCTGATACTATAGTGCACATCAATGAAGCTATATTTACCTACAATGTTAATCCAACATGGGGTGATCTAGAAGTTGCAGTTAATGACCTAGAAAACCCTATCGATCATGATGATACATTCACAAACCGAAAAACAACCTGAACTCCTTCCGATTCCTATGACTTAAAAGCATATTCGCCTCGTCCTCCAGCAGGTGGAAGTGAAAAATGTATCAATCTTGGTTTTCAAGTCACAAAATTCCTTTCCTAATTGAAAATAATGAATACCACAGAATAAGACGTCTGTTGAATCATGAACAACAAACAATTATAAAGGACATTGCTCTTAAAAAATGCTTAAACATGGACAGTCTTGTCCACTTGTTCCTTGTAGGAGGAGCAGGAACAGGCAAGACATTCACAACGAAATCACTGTTCCAAATGCTTATACGAATCTATGATTCAAACAATTCCTCTGATCCTATGAAACCAAAGGGCCTAATAGTTGCATACACAGGAAAAGCATCATATAATGCAGGTGGAACAATAGTCCACTCTACATTTTTAATGTCTTTTAACAAGTCACAGTTTCTTCCACTTAGCAAGGAAATGTTGGATACATTATCTAAGCTTTATGAGGAACTCCAACTTTTCTTTATATATGAAGCATCTTTGATTGGGATTTGGTTCTTGTATTCCATTGACAACCGACTAAGAAGCATAAAACATGTGCACATGAAATACTTTGGAAACATTGACATGATATTCTGTGGGGATCTTTACCATGCACAACCCATCCAAGATTCTTTGATATTTGAAAAACCTACCGTTAACATGGAAACAGTCACCCATGACTTCCAGAGAGACAATATTAAACTCTTTGAGTTTCATACTACAATGCGTCAGACAGATGAAACATTCATTGCAATTCTGAATAGAATGCGGACAAACAGCCAAACATATGATGACTTAACATATATCAATTTGAGGTGCTTACAGCCTGCACCAATAGACCCAACGTTCCCTTACCGTTTTTACAGAAATAAGGATGTTTCAATGCATAACAGCCACATGCTATCGATCATGTCTGGCAATGATATCATCATCAATTCAATTGACCTGGAAGAAGACAACCATGGACATGTGCCACGTCATGAACATTCAGTCACTTTACCTTCACAACTTGTCCTAAAATTAGAAATGTTGGTTGAAATATATGCCTCTAACTATGATTCACAAGATGGGTTGGTCAATGGTGCAGATGGAATACGCAAAGGATATACGAAGACAAAAAAACTTGATGTCCCTTGGATTAAGTTCCATGAACAACATATAGGCAAGAGACAAGCAAGAAAGTTGTCTTATCTATATAATTCAAACATTGGAAGCGATTGGACACCTATTTTGCGAATATTAAATCCAGTATCGACATCAACAAAGATAGGTCGACTGAATATTTGAAAACAATTTTCGATTAAACTTGCATGTGCACATACAGTCCATAGATCACAAGGACTAACACTTGATAATGTTTCATTTCAACCTACTGGAATTCGGATACATGGACTTGTATACACAGCACTGTCCCATGTCAAAAGCATAGACTCCTTGTATTTACTAAGTCCTCTCGCAAAAGATAACTTCAAAGTGAAACAGAAAGTTGATATTGAAATGGAAGGACTCAAGACCACCGCAAAATGGAAACTGCACTATGATTACCAATCCATACAAACAAATTCATCTGTATCAATTCTCTCACTTAACACACGCATCTTAAATGCACACATGGATGATATACTTAATGACTATGATATAATGCAATCTGATATTCTGTGCTTGTAGGAAACACACATGGCATTATGCATGTAGAATAAACAATTCCCAAATCACAATTGAAAATCAAGTTACATTACACATCGGGTGATGATACTGGTGAAAAAACATGTGCCAATTTTGTACCATATACATATCGAAGAAAAGAATGTTGAAGTGGTGCTTGCAATTTTTTTTTCCATGAAACAGAAGTTGCAATACTGAATCTGTATGTTGCTCCCCATCGAGCATTCTCCAACATATTAGATGTTATTTCCAATGGATTGGGTCATTTCCATCTGAACGGAACCATTGTACTTGTAGGAGACTTCAATATCGACATGATACAAAATAATGGCAAAACAAAAGAATTGGAAAACTACATGTGCAAATATAGTCTCCGCTTTCTTTTGAACAACACAAGCCATCTGCAAAACACACTTATTGACCATGTTTGGTCGAATGTGCCCATTCCTCAATATAGTATGTTTATCTTAGACACATATTGGTCTGATCATGATACCATTGGTATTGCACTTGAATTATGAGATATACATCAAACATATTGCAAACTCATATTTCTATGTTTCAAAGCATATATGTATAGCTTGTTGCAAAAGGTGCATTTTTTTCTGCTTGTGTTCCATATTAAACAGTTTTTCATTTACTCTATCTATATTTGTCGAACTCATTTGCATATTTGTTCTTTTTCTTCTATTTTTTTTGTGCCTAGAGCCTGCCAGCCTACAGGTCAACCATCCAACATAAATGCAATGTTGAGCCAGCCAGGCCGCAAGTCCACTTGTCAATTTCTATATCGCCCAACTATGGGTGCTATTTGCACGACACAGAACATTAGAGGCCCAATGTATAGCCCACAAGTCTGCAATCCAAATAAGTGGCTAAGTATGGAATAAGGGATCTATGCATATTTGGTATGTATTGCTCGTTTCTAGGAGCCCGCCAGTCCTGCAGTCTGTGTGTCAATTTGTATATCATGGAAATCACTAGAAGTAGAATGTTAAGCTAGCCAACCCGCAAATCCGTTTGTCAATTTGTATATCGCAGATTTGTGGATGTTATTTGTAAGGCACCGAACAATAGAGGCCCTTTTTTTACCCTGCCACCCTGAGAACCCGCGATCCAGAAACTGTACATGCTCTATAAAATCTCATCCACCTTCGAAGTCCACTTGTCAATTTGTATATCGAAAAAGTGTGTGTGCAATTTGTAGGACACAGAACAATAGAGGCCTATTTTTTTAGCCTGCTAGCCCAACAACCCGCGATCCAGAAAGTGGCCAAGTATGGAATGCGATATCCATGCATGCTCTATAAAATCTCATGTCCATACTTTATAAAGTTACATATTTAGTTTTTCCTGGTTTCTACACATACTGATCTGGTAACCACACAGTTGGTGTTTCACATGAATTATGAAATATGCACTGCGAGTCGGACCAAGCCCTTTGGTTTCCTTATCCAATTTTATGCCTACGGGTCCCCCGCTACACATTATCAAACTCTCAATCCCCGTGTTCCTAGAAAGTGTACATGCTCTATAAAATCTTAGCCACCCCGCAAGTCCACTTGTCAATTTGTATATCGCGGAAGTCTGTGTGCTCTTTGTATCACACGGAATAATGGAGGCCTATTTTTTGAGCCCGAGAACTCGCGATCTAAAAAGTGGCCAAGTATGGAATGTGATATCTGTATATGCTCTATAAAATCTCTGTCCATACTTTATAAAGGTGCATATTTAGTTTTGCCTGGTTTCTACACATACTGATCTAGTCACCACACAGTTGGTGTTGCACATGAATTATGAAATATGCACTGCAAGTCGAACCAAGCCCTTTGGTTACCTTAGCCAATTCTGTGCATGCAGGGCCCCCTCTACGCTTTATCAAAATCCTGTTCCCCGTGTTTCGAATGTACATATTGCATCAAAAACTTGGTAATCCATGTCTATCGTTGCGGGTTCCCAGACGACAGAGAGGAAGATTTCATGTCCATCTAATCTTGCATCCAAGACTTCGGTGATCTACAATTGGACCCGGACTAGAAGCTTGCAACTCATTTGCTAATTTTATTTAATTAAATTATACAATATCAATATTCATTATTAATAATTTAGTACTTGAAAATATTTTTTTTAGATAATGTTAGCTATATAACATATATGTTATATGTTATACATGTAGACAATCACAATCTTGAACCCGCCATTCCTAGAGTCCGTCTTTCAACTTGTATATCACGGAACTCCCAGTGCTGCATGGAGCACATGGGAAAATATAAGTAAAATGTTGATTGAGCCAGCCTGCAGTCCACCGATAAATTTGTATATCGTGGAAGTCTGGGTGATATTTGTATGACACGGAACAATAGAGGCCCAATTTTCAGCCCACCAGCCCAAGAACCCTCGATTTAATATTGATATTTTAGTACTTGAAAATAATGTTTTTAGATAATGTTAGACATATAACATATATGGTATATGTTATACATCTCGACAGTCTTGCAATCCATCTATTTTTTAGCATGCATGTCCGAGAACCCGCGATCCATAAAGTGCCTTAAGTATGTAAGTCCGCCTATCAATTTGTATATTGCAGAACTCCAAGTGTTGTTTGGAGGACACGGACCGATACAAGTGCAATGTCCAACCAACCAATTAAATTATGAAATATCAAAATTTGTATATCGCGGAACTCCGATCCATAAACAATTGCCATCCTGGGCCCACCATCCTTGCAGTTCGTCTGTCAGTTTGTATATCGCAGAACTCCGAGTACTGTTTGGAGGACACGAAACAGTAGAAGTGCAATGTTCAACCCGCAAGTCCGCTTCTCAATTTCTATATCATGGGTACTATTTGAAAGACACGGAGCAATAGAGGCCCACTTTTGAGCTCGCCAGCCTGAGAACTCGCGATCCAAAGACTGTACATGCTTCCCTTCGCTATGCTCCCTAAAAGCCTACCCAAAGTCACACTTTACATACTTAGCCACTTTCCCACAACTCCGCAAATATACAAACCCTCCATTGAACTGCACCATCATGCCCTCTTACGTTTTACACGTTTTGCAGTCAACAATTCTGACTCATGCAGTTTCAACATTGGACACTCACCAGTTTCACCATGGACTTTCAGACTTGGCCATTCCTTCCTTGCTTACTCTTCCCCGTCCCCGTCACCTTCACACATGTCCATAATAAGAAATAATGTTTATATATATATATAAGTCATGTTTCTAAATCTTTAATGCTAACAGGTCATCGTGTAGGCACTATCTAAGATGTTATTGATGCGCACAAGGCTCGAGAAGTTCTACCATTAATGCAATATTTGTAGAGTCTTTTGTTATCCCTTCCCAATCTTAATTTCAAATACCATGGAATGTCATTCGCACGCCGTCAGCTTGGTTCCTTCACAAAACCTCCAATCCTTAAATGTTCTTTGCCATAACCGCCACCTTCGCACTTCTAAGTATGCAATAATTAATATATAATTCTAAAAGGTCACCATACAACACGCATAGATATTATCATTAATGAGGAGATTTTTCATTCGTACGCATTGAACCAATGTTTCCGGGGGATTATATTGTCCCCTCCATTTCTTCATTTCAAGCTGCGTCTGGAGCAAACCAACATTTTCATAAACTACTGGCAGGAGTGCCACAATTGTTTTTGTAGAGATATAGTGAACATCTTCCTCATGAGCTTCCCATGCAGAAGAAGGGAAACAAATTGTAGGGGAGGCGGAGCAGCCCGAAATTTAGAGTGAAAACATGGATCTTGACGTTGATATGGATAGCATATTCTGCAACCTTGATCAACCCGAAGATGTGTTGACGGGAGAAACTGAACACTCACCAACTAGAAGAGTGGATCCGGTCCGGGGTTGTCTAAATAACCCAAGCCGTTTGGGATGATCCACCCTGACAGGTTTAGCGGCTCCGTTGGCCGATCTAAGTCCTAGGAAAACGAAAGAAAACTACACTAAGGAACTAATCTAAATGAAAACAATAACTAAAGCAAACTAATAAACAAATCTGAAATAAATATATACAGTCTATTATCTATAATATACAACAATAATTTTATGAAATTAAATGTTCAATTATCAACAGAATTAGATATAACTACAAATGTACAATATTTACAAATTATAGATTTAAATGAAAACCTGCAAAAATCATTTGTAAATTGTCCTAAGACAGCAAAGCTATTATTTTTTTATTTTTATAATCTTTTATGAGAAAGAAATTAAACAAAAACTATCTAAGCTAAGAAACTAAAATAATAATTCTAACTATAAATCTAAACTATACATATATCTATCTAAACTAGTCAAATAACACTAATAAATTAACTATCAAATAACAAATAACAAACTGACCTGAAATAACGCTTCAGGTTTGCCCTGTATGCAATAGTTGATTTAGTTGTTCGGTGGGAGGAAACCCACACCAGATTCTCCACAAGCTTCTCGTAAACAGGAAGCACCAGTGCTCTTCGAATATAAATGATAGGACAAACAAGACATAAAAAAGGACAACAATCTTATAATTTACAAATCATCACAGTTAGATAAATCCCTGTGCAAAGATTTGTACAGAACAGTTCAATTAACGAAGAAGATAAACCTTTATTCATTAAATTGAAACAAAGTAAATGTTGTAATTTTAAAATAAGAGAGATCAGATATGGATAAAACATAAACCAAATCACATCAACCTGCAACGAATTACGATAGCTAAAGTAGTCGATAATTGATTGCAAACTGATATGAAGAAAACTTGAAATAAAAGTTTGATATATTGAAAGCTAAAGTTGTTACAAGACATCAACTTTCATCCCAGTCTGTATTATAAATCCATAGTCTGGTTCTCCCAACAATCGATGATGGGTTCATTACAAAAAACAAATGAGTTTATAAAGACCACAGGGTAAAACATCCCTGTGGGAATTATCAAAATAGTTTACAAAAAATATGGGGATAATATCCCAAGTCTCTATTTCTGGCTCAAGCTAACAACCTATAACAACACTATATCACAAAAATATCTCCTAAACTGCCACAGCATGCCCAATTGATCACTGAAATTCGTATGCACCTGAAAGTGGACAAGAATAGACAAGTTTAGATGATATTTTATTTGTAAAACTAACAAAAATCTAAATTTTAAGACTAGCTACAGAATCTTGCGATTCTGTAGCTGGTCTAATTTGAAAACAGAATCATTTTAAATCAATGAAATGCTAACAGAAATATATTCGACTTATTAAACCAAATCTTTAATCATTAAATCAACACAAAGCAAATCGCTCATGCCAGAAGTAACCAAATCTTTATGCCAATTTGAAACAAATGAAATCGTAATTGAATCGATCAAATGATAACAGGATATGTACGATCTATCACACAACTTTTACTTCCAATTCAGAGCAAACAAAATTGTTTTAAAAATCGAAACCAATGAAATCATTTTCATGAATCAATTTTAATCAACATAAACTGTAACCGATCAAGTAAATTTTTCATGCAATAATTTATGTTGAATCAGCCATTAACAAAATCATTTTTAAATCCAAAACTCACAGAGTTGTTTTTTCGATTTAATAGATTACATTATATTTATCAAACCAATCATTGATATTGATGCATTGCATACGTAAAGGATCATGCCAATTCAAGCATACTGAATCGTTTCAAAATCAAACCATAAGAAATAAATTGAACTAACTCAGAGCCGACACAATCTAACAACAACAAAATCGTATCAATCCAAAACATAGCTATGGATGATTTTAGCAAGTAAATCTCCTGTACAATTCGGATGCAATCATAATCTAAAATGGAAGAAAAACAGAATCATTCCTATTAGAACAAAACTAAACGAAAACAAACCCAATCGACTACCCTAATTCAAACCAACTCAAAAACAATCAATCGTTTATACTAATCTGAGAATAATAAAATCGCACTAACTAAATCGTAGCTGTGTCCGAGTTTAGCAAAAAAAATCTTCCATACATGATTCATAACAAAATCATTTCTGATAATTCAAAGTCAACAGAATTGTTTTGAATCTATTAAAAATAAACAGAGCTAATCGAAAGCAAACCCAATCCGTTATATTAATTCAAGCAAACTCATAAAGCAAAATCAATATCGAAATACATACCTGGGCGGTAAGAAAACAACTCAGTCATGATAATTTTGAATTGACAAAGGCCGTTTTTGTTTCGACATTTCTAAAGACAATCGAACAGGTGGTTTTTTGTTTCTTCTCGTTGGCTTGTAGCTGGTCGTTCTCCTTCGACAACACGGTCACCCGTTCCTCTAACGATTTGATCTTAGATTGCAACAGGGGAACATCGGTGTAATAACGTTCAATCGAGGAATTGCATTGGGTACATGGTGATTGATCGGGCTTTGGCATCACAGGCGAGGGTTTGTTCAAGTTACCAGGGGTTTCCTTGTGCAGCTTTATTCCCAGGTAGTTTGGGTCGTTTTTGAGGCACAGAGGTAAGTTGGAGACATAGTCATAAGGGTCCATAGAGCATAGGCCATGAGAATAGGGGTATTCCTCAGTCAAGAATCGTTCAATTCCAGAGTCCAAGTCCTCGCTCAACACTATTGGCTTCCAGTCAATGTTTGGCTTGGGTTTGTTCCTAGCACATCTCGATATCCATCGAGCATTTTTCTTTCCCCTACTGTTGATAGTAGTATCACCTCTGCCTTTCTTCCTCACAGGCCTTTTGATGGCCTTAGTATTGTCTTTAGCACATGGGTCGGCCATGGTATCGGGTAGGTCCATGTCAGGGCAATCCGAGGGTTTGACAAGGGGTAGAAGGATATGAAGTGGTACAGCTGGTCTAACCAATGTTTCAGTAACCACAACCTTGTCCACTTGGATAGACTCGGGAGTGGCAAAGCCATTCCTAGATAGGAAGGCTTGCCAACAATCACCACTAAGGCTCAAATGGTGGACAATAATGAGTTTGATCAAGCAGTGATGGAAAAGGCTGTTATCAACCTTCTCACGCTTGAATCTTTTGGACATCTTGTACAGACTATGAAAGAGATAATGTGGCATATTCAGAGGATAGTCTATAAAATTCATCAACTACCGAAGATGGTACAGAAATACCAAGCCATACTGACCTTCGCAGGTCACAAATTTCTTAACAATTTCCAAAAGATCATGCCACCTGGGTTTGAGGGTAGTGATAGGCATACCTCTATCATAGGGAACAATCTTCCTTGATGTGAATAGGAGCGACCACGACACCTCGTCTACTTTGGAATTTTTAAACCACCTTTTCCCTGTAGCTGGTAGTCCTGTAGCCAAACTTAGGAATTCCTCACTTAACTCGAGTTGTATGTCCTCGACCCTAGCCCTGCATCCGTCGAAGGTGAGGGAAAATTGTTGGGAAACCGAAAGGTTGAAACCCTCAAACCTTTGGATAAACACCAGCCAACCACCATTTTCCAAATCCTTACGAGAATTGTCGAACAACAGGAGTGTCTGGCTACCATTTGGCTCTATGCGTACCACAGGTGCCATAGATGGGAGCACACAATGAGCCGAGTGAATGAGAAAGGGTTTCGACAGGGTATTTGCAGGATCAAATAGCTCACAGACTTCCCCAAAATCAACAGAGTTAACCCGGGATAGGAGGGAAGGCATTAATACCCGAGTGTGTGAGGGTGGTGGAACTAGATCAACCCATGCAAAACAGTCATTTCCCAATGTACAACCGACGGTGCATATAGTGGTTCAAATCACTATTGCAATGTCAAATAAAACAACCATTGAAAACTATGATGAGTCGACCCGCGTGTTTGCACAAGCATTAGCATTTGCATGGTTTTAAAATCAAAACAATGATTTGAAATCAACACTAAGGGTTCGATCATAACAAATATGTGTTGTATGAAATGATTACACCAAGGGTCTAACCACAACGTCAATGTGTTTTCATGAAACCAATGTGTCAAGGAAAACGATGAAAGACTATAGAACATCGAACCACCAATGTATTAAGGATTCAATGACAGTCATTATAATATCATCAAAATCTTTAAAAAAATGAAATCATATTAACAATTAAAGAATGCCAAATGAGTGAAGATCTTGGAGTCTTGCCAACTGTGCGACTATAATTAAATTGGAAATGCAATGAACACACATACAAGAGAGACCATAATAATCCAGTGACGATTTTAATGTGACTTCGAAATCAAAGTTTTCACGCTTGCAATCGTGAAAATGAGAACAAAGGCAGTTGTGCAAATGCGCAAAATAATAGTGTTGTTTTATTCCAAAGATTGCGATGAAAATCAAGGGTTGCAAAACACTGGTGTAGGCAGCTTATAAGGATAGGATAAAAATGCGAAATGGCTACCAACAATGGCGACACACTGGTAGAAGCAGTTATCTCTGCCAAAAGAACAAATTCAGATTATGATAACAAGAATAATTCTAACTCAGAAACAACCAGAAAATTGTCTAAACATCATTATTGATCAAATATTTCAGCAGTGTTTAAAGGATGAGAAATGATAACAGTCTTAAGATAAGCGAGCCATGATATTAAAGATAAAATCTCCAATACTGTTGACAGAGCCACTGCTGCTAGCAGGCGTCCATAGCCTCGACAGGGTTGCCATTTAACCCACTCTAATATATGTATCATGCCAAGAAGTTCTAGATCATAATAAAGGACATGTTAAGGTTAAGAGGTTTCATATTTGCACATTTTCATATACCTAGCATTGCTTCGCTGCCAGCAGACATGTTCAGCATCCCGATGGGTTTACAAGCACTTCCCATAGCTCTTTTATGATTTAATTTTTTAAAGATATATAATTGAGCGGGGTGACGCTGAAAATTATGATTTTTTTTAGACATATTTTTACAGACCTTGAAAGAATTTTTAAAACTGTCCTTCATTGAGATTCAAAGATGGTTTGTTTACAAAATCGACCTTCTAAGGCAGGGAGACATCTTCTGAGTCATTCCCTTAAGGAATAGGGACAGCGTAAGAAGATAATGGATGATCGTGACAGGCTTCACTCACAGAACGAAATCAGTTAACTTCTTACAAACAACAGTCTTTTCTCAATTATGGATGTAAATTTCAAAAGTAGTTTATAATTGATGTTTAGACAAATTTTCAACAGTCATTTCAGAGAAAGAATTTTCTGTTTTCTTTGTCTGAACAGTTCATAATGCAGGTATGAGTATTTCAACAGCAAAAACTGGTAAGCATAAGGGAGAAATCAAAACACACCAGCGAAGAAAGATTTGAAAGAAAAGAAATCCACACACAAACAATATGTACAGAAGGTGCATCTGAAAACCTCATGCAACAAATCCCTGAAAGAAAGTAGAAAAATCTTGTTTGATGGGAAAGAAGTCCTACTCATGGTACCTTGGGTCAGGGTTGATTCAGATTCATTTATCTCTTTACTTTCCATTTAAGATTTTCATGACGATACTGTGTTTTTTTGAAAATAAATGTTCAACTAAAAGTAAAGAGAAAAGGATCAAGGGGACTTCCTTGACAACAACCGTATTATGGTTCTCTTGGTACACCCACTTGCGTTCATGACTGCATTATTACAAAGAGAAATAGTGAGAAATCAAACTGAAAGAAAACCTATTCCTAAACCTACCCTAACTTTTAAACAAATCGGGATACTACGTGAAGTCATGCTTCCAATGTAGCCATCAGAGTAACTCTAATCCTACAATGGAAACAAAATCAAGCATTACTAATAAGAATGGTAATATATCAACAAATGATAGAAACATATCACACTTACCTTCATAATCATCATCTAAAAATAAAGTAAGCATGATCTTACCATTTCCTTGGATATTCTTGTTGTACGAATCCTCCAGC
>JZKD02S2071240.1:87555-104589 GCA_000966675.3 Picea glauca | reverse complement strand
TCTTACCATTTCCTTGGATATTCTTGTTGTACGAATCCTCCAGCCATTGCGCAATCTTGTCGTGATAAGGGTCATATTGGCATGGGCGAGTGTAAGTAGGTTTGAAAAACTTGTCGGGATTATGAGAAAATGGAATAACCATCAACCAAGGCTGAAATGCCCCATCCTCCTGACAAATCTCTAAGTGTTCATTAATTTCTTCACATGGAGGATCTAAAAGAAACATGTCACGCCTACTTCGAAGATACTTAGGTAAAAAGAAAGCAAGCACAACTTTGTCTTTATTATGAATTTTTTTTATATATGAATATTCAAGCCATCCTAAGATCCTGTTACAAAAATGAGGATGCAAACCATGACTTTGATGAAACGAATTTATCAATGGAAAGCTCATCATAGGAGGATTCGTGCAATCAATTGGATCATTGGTTTGAATGTTTCCTTCGATGCGATTGATCATTTCAAAATGTGAAGTATAAACATTAAGATTCGAGCTAAGCAAAGAACGAATATGAAACTTAGAATGTTTGATGTCCATAAGATATAATGCATTGTCTTTTTCAACAATAAACTGTGTGAAATCATCTCACAACATGTCATTTTCCCATGTGAGTGATGAAAGTGAACAAGCGTCAAATCTGGTTTTATCAATGTTATGCTCGGAATTAATTTCACCAAAATTTAGCATATGGAAAGGATATGATTGTGGCGGAAAAGAGTAGTATGTTGTAGGTAAGATGTCAATTCCACCAGAATCTAGGAATAGATCAGGATATAAAGAATAAAAGGAATTAGAAATAAGCAGATGAAAAGATTCTCTTGAACTATGATACTCAACAATGGTATTCTCAAGACAATTCTCTTCACTTTCTTTAAAACTCTTACTCGGTTTTGGTAACGAATTCCTTAACATAATATGATCATCTGGATTTGCCTTTTGTGTGATAGATAATTCAAAACTTATGTGACCAACATCTAGTCTTTCCTGTGAACAAAGTGCATTTTGAGGATGAAGGTTTAAGGTTTCTTCTTCTAGTTGTATATCTTCTTCTCTAATCAGTTTCATAGGAGTACTAGAACATTCAAGATGATTTTCATTACTTAAGTGTTCTTCAATGGCTGATTTCAAATGTTGATTAGAGCATGAGTTAAAAGAATGAGGATATTCACCTTGAGCCATAAATGAATCTTCTTCCATATTGTTCGAAGACTGAAAATACAATGCTTCAGAGGAAAAACCAATTTGGTTGTCAATAAGGACCTGGTCAATAGATTCTACCTTCCTAGTGTGTTCAACATTGTCGAAAGGATCTTTCTCTTCTTGCGAAGAGAATTGTTCTTGCAGTTGAGTGACAGGATTTGCAATTAGTTCTTCGTTTGTGCTTAAATATGATTGGATAGAAGGGATGCAAGCATCACAGAAGAGACTTAATGCAACTAACATGTCATCGAGATTAAATTTACAGAGGATATGATAGACTCTTGTCAAAAATTCTTCTAAAGATGAATCGTCCTTGATTAGCGAAGTATGAAATTCTTCACACAATTGATCGAAATCATAAATTTCAAAAGCATCTAGAAACTCATATACAAATTGAAACCAATCAAAAATGTGACATGCTAGAAAGGATTCAAACCAATGTTTGATCCGGCCTCTAAAAGTAAAAGCGAACAGTCTGCATAAAATGCTTAAATCTGAGATGTCATGTTTGATGCATTTGCACCAAAACTTGTTAAGGTGGTCTTTAGCAGATATATTGCCTTCACCATCAAAGGTGAGTTTGGATAAGCGTGAGACTATCTTGTTGGGGACATTGGGTAATGAGAAGTTGAAAGCATGTTCCAACACAGTGATTTGGGGAGCCATGGGGGAAATTGAATACATTCAAAAATAAAGGCTCCTACAAGACCGGCTTGTCAGTCGGCCCTCCTTCTAGTGCGATTTGTTGACGAGCAAAATTGAATACTCGCCAACTGGAAGAGTGGATCTGGTCCGGGGTTGTCTAAATAACCCAAGTCGTTTGGGATGATCCACCCTGACGGGTTTAGCGGCTCCGTTGGCCGATCTAAGTCCTAGGAAAATTAAATAAAACTACACTAAGGAACTAATCTAAATGAAAACAATAACTAAAACAAACTAATAAACAAATCTGAAATAAATATATACAGTCTATTATCTATACTATACAACAATAATTTTATGAAATTAAATGTTCAATTATCAACAGAATTAGATATAACTACAAATGTACAATATTTACAAATTACAGATTTAAATGAAAACCTGCAAAAATCATTTGTAAACTGTCCTAAGATAGCAAAGCTATTATTTTTTTATTTTTATAATCTTTTATGAGAAAGAAATTAAACAAAAACTATCTAATCTAAGAAACTAAAATAATAATTCTAACTATAAATCTAAACTATAAATATATCTATCTATACTACTCAAATAACACTAATAAATCAACTATCAAATAACAAACTGACCTGAAATAACGCTTCAGGTTTGCCCTGTATGCAATAGTTGATTTAGCTGTTCGGTGGGAGGAAACCCGCACCAGATTCTCCACAAGCTTCTCGTAAACAGGAAGCAGCAGTGCTCTTCGAATATAAATGACAGTACAAACAAGACATAAAAAAGGACAACAATCTTATAATTTACAAATCATCGCAGTTAGATAAATCCCTGTGCAAAGATTTGTACAGAACAGTTCAATTAACGAAGAAGATAAACATTTATTCATTAAATTGAAACAAATAAAATGTTGTACTTTTAAAATAAGAGAGATCAAATATGGATAAAACATAAACCAAATCACATCAACCTACAACGAATTACGATAGCTAAAGTAGTCAATAATTGATTGCAAACTAATATGAAGAAAACTTGAAATAAAAGTTTGATATATTGAAAGCTAAAGTTGTTACAAGACATCAACTTTCATCCCAGACTGTATTATAAATCCATAGTCTGGTTCTCCCAACAATCGATGATGGGTTCATTACAAAAAATAAATGAGTTTATAAAGACCACAGGGTAAAACATCCCTATGGGAATTATTAAAATAGTTTACAAAAAATATGGGGATAATATTCCAAGTCTCTATTTCTGACTCAAGCTAACAACCTATAACAACACTATATCACACAAATATCTCCTAAACTGCCACAGCATGCCCAATTGATCATTGAAATTCGTATGCACCTGAAAGTGGACAAGAATAGACAAGTTTAGATGATATTTTATTTGTAAAACTAACAAAAATCTAAATTTTAAGACTAGCTACAGAATCTTGCGATTCTGTAGCTGGTCTAATTTGAAAACAGAATCGTTTTAAATCAATGAAATGCTAACAGAAATATATTCGACTTATTAAACAAAATCTTTAATCATTAAATCAACACAAAGCAAATCGCTCATGCCAGAAGTAACCAAATCTTTATGCCAATTTGAAACAGATGAAATCGTAATTGAATCGATCAAATGATAACAGGATATGTACGATCTATCACACAAATTTTACTTCCAATTCGGAGCAGACATAATTGTTTTAAAAATCGAAACCAATGAAATCATTTTCATGAATCAATTTTAATCGACACAAACTATAACCGATCAAGTAAATTTTTCATGCAATAATTTATGTCGAATCAGCCATTAACAAAATCGTTTTTAAATCCAAAACTCAGAGAGTTGTTTTTTCGATTTAATAGATTACATTATATTTATCAAACCAATCACTGATATTGATGCATTGCATACGTAAAGGATCATGCCAATTCAAGCATATGGAATCATTAATCAAACAATAAGAAATAAATTGAACTAACTCAGAACCGACACAATCCAGCAACAACAAAATCGTATCAATCCAAAACATAGTTGTGGATGATTTTAGCAAGTAAATATCCTGTATAGGTCGGATGCAATCATAATCTAAAATGGAAGAAAAACAAAATCATTCATATTCGAACAAAACTAAACGAAAACAAACCCAATCGACTACCCTAATTCAAACCGACTCAAAAACAATCAATCGTTTATACTAATCTGAGAATAATAAAATCGCACTAACTAAATCGTAGCTCTGTCCGAATTTAGCAAAACAAATCTTCCATACATGATTCATAACGAAATCATTTCTGATAATTCAAAGTCAACAGAATTGTTTTGAATCTATTAAAAACAAACAAAACTAATTGAAAGCAAACCCAATCCATTATATTAATTCAAGCAAACTCATAAAGCAAAATCGATATCGAAATACATACCTGGGCGGTAAGAAAACAACTCGATCATGATGATTTTGAATTGACAAAGGCCGTTGTTGTTTCAACATCTCTGAAGACAATCGAACCGGTGGTTTTTTGTTTCTTCTCGTTGGCTTGTAGCTGGTCGTTCTCCTTCGACAGCACTATCACTCGTTCCCCTAACGATTTGATCTTAGATTGCAATAGGGGAAAGTCGGTGTAATAACATTCAAGCCAGGAATTTCATTGGGTACATGGTGATTGATCGGGCTTTGGCATCACAGGTGAGGGTTTGTTCAAGTTACCAGGGGTTTCCTTGTGCAGCTTGATTCCCGGGTAGTTTGGGTCGTTTTTTAGGCATGGAGGTAAGTTGGAGACATAGTCATAAGGTTTCATAGAGCATAGGCCATGAGAATAGGGGTATTCCTCAGTCAAGAATCATTCAATTTCGGAGTCCGAGACCTCTCTCAACACTATTGGCTTCTGGTCAATGTTTGGCTTGGGTTTGTTCCTAGCACATCTCAATATCCATCGAGCATTTTTCTTTCCCCTACTGTTGACAGTAGTATCACCTCTGCCTTTCTTCCTCACAGGCCTTTTAACGACCTTAGTATTTTCTTTATCACACGGGTCAGCCATGGTATCAGGTAGGTCCATGTCGGGGCAATCTGAGGGTTTGACAAGGGGTAGAAGGATATGAAGTGGCACGGCTGGTATAACCAATGTTTCAGTAACCACAACCTTGTCCACTTGGACAGACTCGAGAGTGGAAAATCCATTCCTAGATAGGAAGGCTTGCCAACAATCACCACTAAGTCTCAAATGGTGGACGATAATGAGTTTGATCAAGCAGTGATGGAAAAGGCTGCTATCATCCTTCTCACACTTGAATCTTTTGGACATCTTGTACAGACTACACAAGAGATAATGTGGCATATTCAGAGGGTAGTCTATAAAATTCATCAATAACCAAAGATGGTACAGAAATACCAAGCCATACCGACCTTCGCAGGTCACAAACTGCTTAACAATTTCCAAAAGATCATGCCACCTGGGTTTGAGGGTAGTGATAGGCATACCTCTATCACAGGAAACAATCTTCTTTGATGTGAATAGGAGCGGCCACGACACCTCGTCTACTTTGGAATTTTTAAAACACCTTTTCCCTATAGCTGGTAGTCCTGTAGCCGAACTTAGGAATTCCTCACTTAGCTCGAGTTGTATGTCTCCGACCTTATCCCTGCATCTATCGAAGGTGAGGGTGAATTGTTGGGAAACCGAAAGGTTGAAACCCTCAAACTTTTGGATAAACACCATCCAACCACCATTTTCCAAATCCTTACGAGCATTGTCGAACAGCAGGAGTGTCTGGCTACCATTTGGCTCTATGCGTACCACAAGTGCCATAGACGGGAGCACACAGTGAGCCAGGTGAACGAGCAAGGGTTTGGACAGGGTATTCGCAGGATCGAATAGCTCACAAACTTCCCCGAAATCAACAGAGTTAACCCGGGATAGGAGGGAAGGCATTAATTCCCGAGTGTGTGAGGGTGGTGGAACTAGATCAACCCATGCAAAACAATCATTTCCCAATGTACAACTGACGGCGCATATAGTGGTTAAAATCACTATTGCAATGTCAAATAAAACAACCATTGAAAACTATGATGAGTCGACCCGCGTGTTTGCACAAGCATTAGCATTTGCATTGTTTTAAAATCAAAACAATGATTTGAAATCAACACTAAGGATTCGATCATAACAAATATGTGTTGTATGAAATGATTACACCCAGGGTCTAACCACAACGTCAATGTGTTTTCATGAAACCAATGTGTCAAGGAAAACGATGAAAGACTATAGAACATCGAACCACCAATGTATTAAGGATTCAATGACAGTCATTATAATATCATCACAATCTTAAAAAAAATGAAATCATATTAACAATTAAAGAATGCCAAATGAGTAAAGATCTTGGAGTCCTACCAACTGTGTGACTATAATTAAATTGGAAATGCAATGAACACACATACAAGAGTGACCATAATAATCCAGTGATGATTTTAATGTGACTTCGAAATCAAATTTTTCACGCTTGCAGTCATGAAAACGAGAACAAAGGCAGCTGTGCAAATGCGCAAAATAATAGTGTTGTTTTATTCCAAAGATTGCGATGAAAATCAAGGGTTGCAAAACACTGGTGTAGGCAGCTTATAAGGATAGGATAAAAATGTGAAATGGCTACCAACAAGATGCAACTCATCATGTCTACCCAATGAACATACTTGATACCGAATTCTTTTACGAAAATGAATCATTTGTATTCTAGAGTGTTTTTATTGAAAGCGAATCAAAAAAATTAATCATTGAAAAAATAGATGTAAAAAATAAGAAAAGAAAACATCGTTTAGAACTTGACCTTGCCAATATGCAAGCATCCAAAATCTCTCAACTTCACATGGAAACTGGAGATGCTCTTCATGATTCTATTGGAGTCATTGAGACCAAGAATGCCAGACTAAATAACCAGATAAAGGAATTAGAGGAAGTTGTGTTTCCTATGCCATTGCTTGGCAGTCCTTTGGAAATATCCATGTCTTCAACTACCTACACCCCTGTAGAAAATCTAAAATCCTCCTCCACCTTCCTCGCATCCTGTAGAGGGTATGTGGAGAAAAATATAAACAAAAGAATGGAACTGATTACTAAGGCCTGGGAAACATTACAGAATATGGATTCCCTGGAAAGTGGGGCACACAACTTTCTCCAACTTCTGCAGACGAATTTAAAAAATGAAGAAACTTTCTATGTGCACACAGTCATCCCTTTTGTCTTTCATGTCAACAACATGTCAGACATGACAAGAAGACAACATGATCTCCCATCCAAAAAACGGCTCACTCAATTAGAAGCATGCTGGAAAAAGAAGGTGAAGAACCTGTATCTCATCGTCTAATCATGTGAGCAAGCAATATCAAAGAAAGAAACATTCTTCACAAAGCTCACCAAAATAGAGTTATCCGGAAGGAAAAACAACTTCCAAGACCCCATCTTAATCGTCGACTTGTTGGCGTTAACCAAGCAAGCTTTCGATAAACAAGTTGATAATTTTAAGGCCTTGTCTTTAGAAAAATTTTACAGGATTCTTGAATATCATGAAGAAGACGTGGACAACTGGCTAGTCCAGTATTCAGTACAGAATTGAGACATTCATCAGGCTCTGTGTAATCTTTCTATTGACCCAAGCGAATTATAAAATGAACTTTTCAACATTAAAATCCGGAATGACATCAACGTCGCCCCCTTGAGAAGCTATATTGAAGAGAACTTGAAGTGGCTCGCCGATGAAATCCAACAAGGAAATGCATCAGCAAGAAAATATCAAAATTACTTATATGGAACATCGCTATAAATCCTTTGTTTTTCAATCTAGTTATTCAAGCGGGTCGGGGACAAAAACCAACAGGGAAAGGCATCAACAAGCAAATACCAAATTTACTTATATGTACCATGCATGTAAGTGTATACTGATAATCCTTTATTTATCAATCCAATTATTCCACCTTTTCTGAATACAAATCTATAGCCAAAAACTGATATCTTCTCATTTCTACTTTTTGGGTATTACTTTCCACAGGCCTATTTCTTGTACATATTTCTCTTATGGTCCGCGGGAGCCCCAATCCCAGTCTATATGACAAACGCATTTACATTTCCAGGAATATGTAACAAACAATTATTTTTTTCATATATTCCAAATAAAACTATTATTTTGTCTCCTTATATATTTATGTGTTCCTAGATTTTATCTTCGGCTATGCTGAATGTGAAGACATTATGTTTATTTTATTTCAATTCTCTTTTTTTCTGATGCATATTTTCTCCTGGTTGATCATTTTCAAAATTAAGTATGAAATAAATAACTCACTCAAATTTGAGATATCATATTTCACATGTGTGTGTGTGTGTGTGTGTGTGTGTGTGTTTCTTTAAATTTCCAGGAATATGTAACACGTTTTATTATTATTTTATATAAATGTCATAAAATTATGTTCACTACTTTTTCACTACTCACACATATAGAGAGTATGTCATTTCTTACATCTTTACCACATGTCTTTCATACTACTTGCCAGAGAGGCCCTTAAAAATAAAATACTCCGCAAGTCCGCTAGTCAATTTGTATATTACAGAACTCTGGGTGCTCTTTGTAGGCCATGGAACGATAGAAGCCCATGGAAATCTCATCCCCATACTTTATAAAAGTACATATTTCGTATGTTGTGCTTTTGTCCACCAGCATATATAAAATGTATGTAAAGAAAACTAATTCGTGAATACTAAATTTTTTTGACACAAGCCTCTTAAAATTCAAATAGTCCGTAAGTCCGACTGTCAATTTGTATATCGCGGAACTCTCGATGCTTTTTGTAGGGCATTAAACAACATAAGCCCAATTTTCAGGTCCCCAGCCTGAAAACCTGCGATCCAAAAATTGGTTGAGTATGGAATGAGGGTTTTGTGCATACTCTATATATCTAGTTAGTCAAATTACATATTTGGTACGTATAATTTGATAAATTTCATTCTTTTGTGTCCAGGAGCCCTTATTTTAAAGAAAACAAATTCGGGAATGCTAGTTTTTTTGTGCTTTTGTCCACGAACCTATGTAACAGACGTAGGCCCTTAAAATTCAAATAGTCTGGAAATCTGATTGTCAATTTGTATATCGTGGAATTCTAGGTGTTATTTGTAGGGCATGGAACAATAAAAACCCAATTTTCAACCCGCCAGCCCGAGAACCCGCGATCCAAAAAATGGCTAAGTATGGGGCTCTATGCATGCTCTAGAAAATCTCATCCCCATACATTATAAAGGTACATATTTCATATATATATAAATAAATATCTACTTTATAAAATTACATATTTGATAAGTATAATTTATGCTGTCCAAGAACCTATACTTTGATAAATTTCTATTTCTATTGTGTATTGTGTCCCAGAGCCCTTCTTTTAGAAAAAACTAATTCAGGAATGTTAATTCTTTTGTGTTTTTCTCCTGCCTGGTCATTTTCAAAATTAAATATGAGATAAATCACTCACTCAAATTTGAGATATCATATTTCACATAACACGTTTTATTATTTTTTTATATAAATGTCATAAAATTGTGTTCACTACTTTTTTCCTACTCACACATATAGAGAGTATGTCATTTCTTGCATCTTTACCATCTGTCCTTCATACTCCTTGCCATAGAGGCCCTTAAAATTCAAAGAGTCTGCAAGTCTGCTTGTCAATTTGTATATCACGAAACTTTGGGTGCTCTTTGTAGGCCATGGCACAATAGAGGCCCAATTTTCAGCCCACCAACCCGAGAACGCAAGAGCCAAAAACTTCATAAGTATGAAATGAGGGCTCTGTGCAAGTATGGAATGATAGACTTCAATTTCTTGTGTCCAGGAACCCCTATTTTAAAGAAAACTAATTCAGGAATGCTATTTTTTTAATAATTTTGTTCACCAACCTATGTAACAGATGTTGGTACTATTCTTTTGTGTTTTTGTCCACAAGCGTATGTAAAACGTATGTAAGGAAAACTAATTCGGGAATGCTAAATTTTTTGGACACGAGCCCCTTAAAATTCAAATAGTCTGCAAGTCTGACTGTCAATTTGTATATCGCGGAACTCTCAGTGCTATTTGTAGGAAATGGAACAACAGAAGCCCAATTTTCAGCCCGCCAGCCCGAGAACCCGGAATAAGGGTTCTGTACATGCTCTATATATCTACTTAATCAAATCGCATATTTGTTATGTATAATTTATGTTGTCCAGGAACCTATAATTTGATAAATTTCAATTTCTTGTGTCCAGGAGCCCTTGTTTTATAGAAAACTAATTTGGGAATGCTAGTTTTTTTGTTCTTTTGTCAACGGCCCTATGTAACAGATGTAGGCCCTTAAATTTAAAATAGTTCGCAAGTCTGATTGTCAATTTCTATGTCCCGGAACTCTAGGTGCTATTTGTAGGGCACAAAACAACAGAAGCTCAATTTTCAGCGCGACAACCCGCGATCCAAAAATTCAAGTAGTCTGCAAGTCTGATTGTCAATTTGTATATTGCAGGACTCTTGGTGCTATTTGTAGGCCACAGAACAACAGAAGCCCAATTTTCAACCCGCCAATTCGAGAACCCGGAATGAGGGTTCTGTGCATGCGCTATATATCTACTTAATCAAATTACATATTTGGTATGTATAATTTATATTGTCCAGGAACCTATAATTTGATAAATTTCAATTTCTTGTGTCCTAGAGCCATTCTTTTTAAAAAAAACTAATTTGGGAATGCTAGTTTTTTTGTGCTTTTGTCCACGACCCTATGTAACAGACGTAGGCCCTTAAATTTCAATTAGTTCGCAAGTCCGATTGTCAAATTGTATATCGCGGAACTCTGGGTGCTATTTATAGGGCACAGAACAACACATGCCCAATTCTCAACCCGCCAGCCCAAGAACCCGCGATCCAAAAATTAAAATAGTCTACAAGTCCGATTGTCAATTTGTATATCGCGGAACTCTCGGTGCTATTTGTAGGACACGGAACAACAGAAGCCCAACTTTTAGCCCACCAGCTCGAGAACTCGGAATGAGGGTTTCGTGCATGCTCTATATATCTACTTAATCAAATTACATATTTGGTATGTATAATTTATGTTGTCTAGGAACCTATAATTTGATAAATTTCAATTTTTTGTGTCCAGCAGCGCTTGTTTTAATGAAAACTAATTCGGAAACGCTAGTTTTCTTGTGCTTTTGTCCACGACCCTGTGTAACTGACGTAGGCGCTTAAATTTCAAATAGTCCACAAGTCAGATGGTCAATTTGTATGTCCCAGAAGTCTGGGTGCTATTTGTAGGGCACGGAACAACAAAAACTCAATGTATATAAAAAACTACTTCGGAAATGCTAATTTTTTTGTGTCCAAAAACCTTTTAAATGTTAATTTTTTTTTATAAATTTCAGTGAAAACTAATTCGAAAATACTATATTATGCATGAAAACCACATGTACTTCAACTTCCTACCCACTTATCTATACTTGGTCGCATTTATTCTCACTCCAACCACCAAAACAATTAGAAAATTCCAAATCCCTAAAATATTTTAAATTTCGGGTGGACTTTTTACCATCTTCAAATGTGGGTGTAAAGTTCCCACGTCTTACACACGTCTTACACATTGAAAATGATTTCGTCCACATAATTTGCTTACACATTGAAAATGATTTGATATGATATTTTTTGATAGAAATCTCTAAAAAGTCGAGTTCTTTTGATATGGACGGGGCTCGTTGCCAAATGCAATAGATCTCACTATTCTTCAAGGACATGGGACCCGCTCGTTTACAAAGGGATGAAATGGTATATCTTAATTTAAAATTTGTCTTTGTTATAATAATGGAAGATTATACATAATTTGTCAAAGCCGTGAACGGTAAAATGACAACTATATTCCCTGACAGACAGCCTCCAAGTAACTCTAGATACATTACAAGAAACGGACTACATTAAGTAGCGGTTTAAACGTTCTACCTTTTTGATTAAGTAGCGGTTTAAACGTTCTACCTTTTTGGTTGAAAAAGTTCAGTTAACTATTTTAATTTAATTTTATTTAAAATTTGGTGATGAATGGTTTGATCTGTAGTTTTGAGTGGCTAAGTTTGTATAATCAAAGTGTTTCAGTGGTTTTTAACATCTTGAATCTATTTATGCATTCAATAATATAATTTAAACAACAAAAAATAGCTATTTGTCCAAATTTACATAGTTAAATTCCAACCAAATATCTAAAAAGTAAAACTTATGAATACTGCAGATAGTGTAATAGGGCGGGCCCATCCAGCTGATCACCACTATTAGGATCTTCCAGAAGCGTACACCGTTGGATAAGTTAAACGGGCGAGATCATTAAGAGGTCGTACAGTACAAGCCGTCCATAACCAGATACCTACCCATCGGGGTTGCTCGCGGGTTCAACACTCTGGGAAAATGTCTTTTCTCACTCGTTTAATTGAATTTGTCTTCCGAAAGGCTTTCCAAAATTCAAAAGTGGACTGCTCTGCCGTGAAGCAGACATTTTAGAAACATTTAATGAGGTGGAGATAGTGGACCGGAGGAATCACGCCTGACGTCTCCAAACTTCCATAGTATTCCATTTTTCAACTGCCCTCCCAATTCCATATTGTTCCATCTTTCCTCAACTCTCACATATATCCATACGTCATGCCTTGCTTGTACCAGGAAAAGTCGAGACACTATATATATATAGCCAATCCGGCTATCCGCTACTATCGTATCAGAAAAGAGCAAGTCCTTCGCTGCAGAAGAACTATCATCATCCTCTTGTCTTTGCAACACCGTTGTATTCCGTGTTCGAATATCTGGGCCGTCTCTCAATCATGACAGAGGCATCCCTTAGAAAACGTGACCGGCAGCCCGAGGCTCTGGCAGATTCCATTGACGTCCGGGAGCCGAAACGCTTCCACGGTGAAGAAACAGACTGGTTTCTCCATCTATTGCAATTAGATCAAACCTTAGCAGACGATGAAGAAGAAGAATTTGCTCCCAGTGAGGAGCTCGTAAACAGTGTCATGAGAAGCCTGGAGGAGGAGATTGCCGAGACATGTTCCACTTCTTATCCTTCCTCCATCTCTGGGGATAATTCTGCGGATCCCGATATTTCTAGAGGCAATGAAGGCGAAACCCTAGTTTCGGACTCGGGGGTCGATCTGTGTTATCTCCTGGAGGCTTCAGACGACGAGCTCGGCATTCCCCCGAGCCCCGTTCTGGACTTAA
The DNA here is from genome assembly GCA_000966675.3 of Picea glauca. NCBI lineage: Eukaryota > Viridiplantae > Streptophyta > Pinopsida > Pinales > Pinaceae > Picea > Picea glauca. The sequence goes on along the minus strand of JZKD02S2071240.1, from coordinate 91,475 downwards.
AGAAAGAAGTCTGTCAATCTTCGAAGGAAACATCCGAGGGTTTGCGGGAGAACCGGGATCTTAAATCCATTGGTGAAAACAGGCACTTCGAGGACGACTTTGAAAACTATCAACAGTGTACATTGTATGACAATTCCTGGGATGCGATACAGTTTGACGAATATATAAACAGAGATTTTCTCAGCCAGGCCATGTTATTTGAAGGGGATTTTTCAGCTGCTTGTAGACTGGAAATTGCCAGTGGCATGTGATGAATGCAAGCTTTCTTTATATCTGTAGAGACGGTGCTTCAATCTCGTGCGGACGAGAAATAGCTGTAGCACCCATCCAACATTTTTAGCATAAAAAAAAAGTCGTTCTTCGAATTGTTTGTGCAAATTGTGCATTACCATTTCTGGCATCGTTGCATATTTGTTACTTGATATCGCGGCAAAAATTTCAAAAACCATTCAGATTAATCTAAATGATGGAATAATTCATCCGAAATTCGTTTCCTATGTTTTCTTATTCATCTCCATTTTCAGTTAGTTATGTCCAAGTGAGCCGCTGATAGCTCTGGCCTGAATCCTGATGCTTTAATTTATCGATTCAGTGTTTTTTTAAAGGCGAATTTTCTGAATATTATATATGGTCTGTGGAAAACCAACATTCTCAAGTTATTATAATAACTGTTTTAATAATAACTGTTTTAAATTGAACCCTTTGCAGGAATCTGTGACATCGACGATGGCCTCAACATAATGACCCTATTGGCTTGAGTTCGTACAAGACGATTTGGGACGACGTGTCCACTCTAAGCTTGCACATGACATGTGCATGCTTCGGCCAATATATCCTGCCACCGTGGAACGTTTATTTCATTATTCATCATTTAATTCATATTAAATTTAATAAATTCCACGAATACTATATTGGGAGACTTATTCATAAGTATAGTAAATCCGATATTAAATAAATTACAACATGAAATCAAATTGATACATGTAAACTAGATGGTGGAGAGGTATATGGTTTTTTTTTAACAAATTTTTTATTATACATGCAAATGGATGCAAATGGGAGAGTATATCCTAATTACTTTTAGGATAAATAATTTTGATTTCCAATTAGTTGCTTGTGATTTTTATGAGGATTTTTAAAGGTTTTAATTTTTTTAATAAATTTTAATTTTTCAATTAAAATTTAAAATTTATATTTATATTTTAATTTTTTTAATTATATTTTTAAAATATAAAATTTATATTTTATAATGATATTTAGTATTAAAATATTTAATTAAAAAAAAAACTTGAAAAAAGTTATCAAGTCACCACTTTAATTTACCATTTAATATTATTATCCTTTTGTAATAATTAAAAAAATGAAATTATTTAAAAATGTCACTTCACCACCACTTTAATTTGGCATTTAATATTATTATTTTTGTTTTAATAGATATCATTGTTACCACACATTCTTGCACCAAGTGCAAAGCCTTCATAAGGCACTAAGGCAAGTGGAACATGGAAGATGTCATTAGTGTCACTTAGGAAACAACTTCCCTCTCTTTAGTAAAGGAATGTTACCCAACACAAGGGAGGCTTCCCTAACAACCTCCATGAATCCCTAGGCAAGACATTATCAAGTCTAGGGCCCCCTTGGGTGACTACTCACACTACAACCAAGACAAGGATAAGAAAAGTGAATAAGAGGTGTTGAGATAAGACAATATACAGATTTGGAGTATAAATGATTTAAGCTGAGAAGAGAGACTTTCCAATTCAAGTATCAGTTTCGATGAGGTCCCCAACATAGTAAATAATGTGATAACAACAATAAAATAATTGATCTCTAATAGTAACGAGATTGTTTCATCAATAAAACATGTAATTATCACCAATAGAAAGTGTATAACAACACTGTAACAATGAGTTTTCAGCAACTATAAATTTATCACAATAGTTAAATAGATAGTCATTTGATCATAACATGTTGTGGTAAATTATAGGGCTAAATACTAGATTAAATTAGGGTTTTATTTACCAACCAAATAAAAAAATATCAGCAATAAAAATCAACAGTAAAACCCTAGAATTTTTTCATTAGATCGTTGTAATAAAACATTAGAAAAATAAATTAGGGTTTCGATAGTAAATTTTAGGTCAATAGTATGCCTAAAGACCCTAGACATCTTGGTTTCTATGGTTGAAAATAGAATTTTGCACTAAATAAACCTTAACCCTAAAGTAGTAAATTCTAGCAATGATCTAATTGGAGGGCACACTCAACAAGGGTGACTCAATTTAATAGAGGGAACATCATTTTTTTGGAGGGCACATTCAATACCAGCGACTTCATTGAGAGAGAGAGAGGTGCGCCTTCCTTTGCCAATTCACATTACTCCCAAAAAATCCCCAACAACAAACTAAAACGAAGGTGCACTGGTTTAACCAATGCACATTGCCTTCACAAATGCCCATGCAACACTCAAAACATGATCACAAGAGAGGGCACACCAATTCCTATGGTGCACAACGATCTCAAACACTCACACAACAAAAAATTATTAGACGTAGAAAAAAAGATACGAGAAGATTCGAAAGAACTTCATCAAATGTATTAGAGAAAAACGTCCCCTTTAATAATGCAGGGTGAATTCTTACAAAAGTAATTGTTGCTTTTATTTTCTGTGACTCTCTGCACATTTAGACTCATGAGAGAAGTTCCTCGCAGCAAAGAACTGACACAAGCTGAATAACCATTTATTTAGACATATTCTTGCTTACTATACCGACGAAGGATTTATTACAAATATATAAATTAACTAGTATTGACACGGATCATAAATTAACATAGTACATTCTTTTAGAACGCCTTTCTTCCCGGACTAGCGAGATCATATTACAATAGAACTTTCTACTAGTTGGCCAAGGAAGGGGCATTCCCTTCTTGGTGGCCCAATTCCTCCCTGTTTAGATCCGAAAGCGTCCCTACTTCCTCCACCAACTAAGGGAACTTTCGTTGCACTGTCTCGACTGTCATCCACTTGGCCTGTCACTGTAGTTTAGCATTGTTTACTGACCAGGTATGAAACATGATGTTGCTTGGCATGATCCGATGTTACTTACAAGGCATTTGCGACTGGAGTGTGTTTATGTGATAAATTATGAATTCCACTATGGTCAGTCTATTGTTATCGGTGTTGATGTGTTGATCCCGACGTAGTCAAAATGAGAGGCATCTTTGTGGGCGCTAGATACTGAAAGCCAAGACAAACCTGGAAAGGGAAGAAGTTTGTGGAAGAGTGTGTGGCCCTGTTGTAAGGGAGCCACTTCTGCAAAGCCTGCATCAGGAGGTACAATTCTTTGGCGTAGTTGTTGTAATGGAATTTGGCTGCGTAAAGGGTCTCAGAGTGGTAAGTCATTGGGTGATCTCCCTGTTTATGCACCGCTCCTATAGCAAACTGAGAGGAAATCCCAGGTAAGGGGTAGTGATATTTAATTGTGGTGAGGGTGAGGGCATGGTAAGTGGTAAGGAGATGACATTCGATAGTCTCCTACTTTGGAAGAAGTAAAGCTAGAGAGGCGCAGGGGGGAGGAGGATTGGCAATGGCTAGATTCGAGTAATTCACCCATTTCTCATTTGAGTTCGGTAGTGTCATTGGGAACAGATCGAGATGATGGTGCATTAGGAAATGATGCATCATGAATGAGATCGATGGAGTTTGCAATGGCTCAAGGGGGTGGGAACCTTGTGGGAGGCTGAGAGACATTTGCAAATTTTGGTAGGAGAGGGAGTACGGCAGGAGGTGTCGAATTAGTGAGGTTATCTGGCTTAACATGGCGGGCCAAACACAGTGATATGTCTTTGTGGTGAATCACATGGTTAGTTTATTCTTTCCCAGGATGCAGGGGGGGAGGTGTGAGGTGTTGAAGTAACGT
>JZKD02S2071240.1:75428-87545 GCA_000966675.3 Picea glauca | reverse complement strand
GTCAACCTACAATTGGATACAATCGATCGAGTGATTGAATAGCACACTACATCAATATATCGAGCAATCAATGTACCTTTCGGTCGAAAAGTTGACCAACAATCAAATATAGTTAAGCGGTTGATTGAACGACTCAAAAAATGACTACGAGTTGGATGCATAGGTGGTCTGGTTGAGAAACCTTGTAAAGCCAACTGTACAAGGTGGATTTGATGAAGTAAAATCTAACAACTGGTGATTACATGTGGAAAATAACTTCCAGATTCTATGGAAGTTGGTTAGATATTGAGACTGTAAAAATTAGACACCTTGTGTTATTATCAACACATTGATCAAATGATCATGGTGATCAAAAGATCAAATATGCAATGTGATGTTTTGATCATGGTGTGCTTTTCATAAGTGTTGTAACGATGTCTTTAGACACCACCCATGTCTTTGAATTTATTTGTTCCTCTTCGTTTATCTATAGTTTTGTGTTTTTTGTTTCATGTCACGTTCCACCCTACTCCCCAACATTTTACGCCCTCACATCCAGGGGTAAAAAGAGGAAAAAAATTTCTCCATTTTAGAAAACAAATATGATTTATGTTATACCAAACTATCCATAGATATTTTCCTGCAAATTCCTCCCATCAATAATTAGCTCATTTCACCCATATGATATGGCGTATTTATACACCCAAGTACATCATTCTAGCACTTCATATCGAGTGATAATGTTAATACATGAGGCATGAAAATAGTGATCATGGGTTGGTTTGGATAATGGATCATGATTCTTTGGAGTTATGTTTTTTTCCTTGTCTCACATTGGTCGTCATTATTATTCTCTATTTAACTATTATCATGCTTAGGAAAAGTCGTAATATTGGGGGGAATTAATGGGGGTAACGTGTCCATATCCCTTACCATAAATGACATATTTCATTTGTCACCTATCCATTGTCATTTATTTTGGGCTTGGTGTTACATGTAACCCAAAAACGTCTCTACCTCTTAATCCCATGAGAAGAAGGGGATAGAAATCCTAAGGTTGGTGGATATTTGTAAAAAATGATATAGAAAGAGAAAAATTCTCAATTCAAAATGCAGTGAAAATAAACAAATAATAAAAGAAAGAAGCGTGAGCTCTATGCCCTCGCTAAGAGGCCATCACCCCAAGTCTTTTGCAATGAATGCATATCTTATTAAGGACTTAGTAAATCAAATGTTGAAAGCCATAAGAGGTTAAAAATATGAAGAAAAGGGAAATAAAGGATTTGGAAAGACATAGTGTTGAGGAAATGGAATGTCATTACCTAAGCACTCCCTATACAAAGGTGGTCATGAGGATGAATATTATGCATGGTCTTGCATGTCAATGAAATCCACCCCATGAAGTAAATCCCAATCCATACCATTATCATTGCACAAAGAAGCGTGAGCTCTACACCCTCGCGTGATGGGCTTCCCTACAACAAACCTCTTGTTCTTGCTACTGACACACCTAATAGGGCGTAATAATGACCCTCCCATACCTAGACTTGACAAATTACATAATTTTGTAGGAAAGTGTGAATTTTGAATAGGCTATTCTATGATATCTATCAAATGGATTTTGTATTAACATTACTCACTTTATATGTTGTGTTTGTATTATGTACCTTTCCTTTGGTCTTCATGATTCCTCTTGTACCGCATAAGTCCTCTCCTTGGATGATGATTTCACATGATTGATGACAATTGGATCCTTTGAACTTGTATGGAGGCCATCCCCATCATTTGAGGGAGTTCATTTGGAACTCCTAGGAGGACATTGGAGATTTGATCACATGACTTACCTAGAACATTTGGACATGACCTTGAGGTCATTAATGATGGTACATTCCATACAGAGCATGATTAATTGATGGGACATTTCACCTTTTGAGGAGGATGTTGGGAATTTTATTCAGGATGTTGTACTTGGACGGATTATGTGGCACCTCTCCATGCATGATGGCATCCTTTAGAGATGGGACATTACCCTTTGAAGATGAGATATTGCACTAGGAGCATGGATGTTTCACCTTTATGATGATTGGACACTTTGATGAGACGTTGGGGTTTCCTTGATGATGACATGGCACCTTTGATAAAGTCACACCCTTTGGATAGTTTGAGGCACCCTTGGAGATGAAACATTACACTATTTCATGGAAATGTTTCACATTTTGTTGCATATGTTCCAATTTTTTAGTGAGACATCCACTCATTGAGGCCACATGTGCCACACGTGTGGGCCTTACAAAAATTTTGAGTGGGACTATTTGTTCTTTGATCTAGTTTAATCCATATTAAAGGAATTTTTGGTTGTCTTAGAGACCTATCCACTCTTACATATCATGGATTATTTATGTATTGTTTCCTTATCCCTAAGGTTTATGAGAGATAAAGGAATTATTGTATTTTTTTAAGGTTTGTATCGTTCGAAGGGTGTTACATCTCTCATATAAATAAGATAAGAATTTCTCAATTTCAAATCATAACAACTTGTGGAAATTTATCACTACTTGTCTACTTCTACTTTTTCTCTTTCATGAAGAATGCTATGGATGGTTAACTAGGGTGACTTCTTTGAGAGCTATGCTTGTGGATCTTATACTACTTGGATGACATGGAACTTAAGGTTATGATGGATGGAAGATGTTTTGAGTAAATCAATCATTATTTCTTGGGACACCAGGAAGGGCATCCCCCTTCCTTGGCCAACTAGTAGAAACTTGTATTTTAATATGATCTCGCTAGTCTGGGAAGCAAGGCATTCTGAAATAATGTACTATGTTAATTTATTATTTGTGTCAGTGCTAATAAGTTTATAGATTTGTAATAAATCCTTCGCCAGTATAGTAAGGAAGGCCATGTCTAAATAAATGGTTATTTAGTTTGTGTCAATTTTGATGTGAGAAACGTCTCTTGCTAGTATGAATGCATAGAGAGTCGCAAAATATAGAAGCAACAATTACTTTTGTAAGAAGTCTCCTTGCATTATTAAAGGGGACATTTTTCTCTAATACATTTGAGTAAGTTCTTTTGAATCTTATCGTATCTCTTTTTCTTTGTGTAATAATTTTCTATTGTGTGAGTGTTTGAAATCCTTGCGCACCATAGGAACTGGTTCACCCTCTCTTGTGACCACATTTTGAGTGTTGTGTGGGTGTTTGTGAAGGAAATGCACATTGGTTAAACCAGTGCTCCCTCCTTTATTATCCCCTTTGTTTTAGTTTGTTGTTGGGGCGTTTTTGGGAGTAATGCGAATTTCCAAAGGAAAGCACACCTCTCTCTCTTAGTGAAGCCGCTGGTATTGAATGTTCCCTCCACAAAATTGATGTGCCCTCTATGAAATTAGGTCACCCTTGTTGAGTGTGCCCTCCAATCATATCAATTGGTATTAGAGCTTGTGCCTTGGGGAAGTTTCGACACATCAAGAAGAATGAGAAGACCGAGTTTCATCCACCACATTCACAATTTTTTTTTTTGGGAGGGGGATCTTCATTTCTTTCCTCACGCTCTTGCTAAGAACATCCTAATGAACCTTCTCAGGGTTCTTCTACGCCTTTTCATTGGTGCATCAATGCACCCTTCTCAGGGTTAATACCATGCCCTCCTTAGGGTCTCTTCAGTGCTTTCATACCATGCTGCCTCGAACAGAAGTATCTAGTGAGGAGTCCAGCGCATCAACATCAACTATTGTTGAAGAATTGGTGCTAGCTCTCCATGAACTAATTCAACTCCAACAACGTCGAACTTCAACGACCATGCAACTGGATACTTGTTTTCAGTTACCTAATTTCCCCGGACAAATGAATGGTGAGACAATCGATTCTTGGATCCATAGCCTCTCCACATACTTCAAGACTTCCCCCGAGATGAAAGAATCCACCAAAATGCAGATAGCCAACCTCCAACTCGAAGGAATAGTAACAAATTGGTGGGACACAAAATTGTAAAGATTTGAATTGATCGTGGAGCTTGATGCGCCTCCTTCTCCAACAAATGGCACTATTGATTCTTGGGATGCATTTTGTCACGCATTGTGGGAACGCTTCTACCCTCCAGGATATCTTCAGAATATTCTCTCCAAGTGGTTGCAACTTTGCCAACTTTCCACTCAGTCATTTCAAGGATACATCAACGTCTTCTGCAAGTTGCGCATCCAACTCCATATCAGCGAACCAGACAAGGTATTAATAATTAAGTTTAATTATGGTCTCTTGTTACCTCTCTGTCATGAGGTAGATCTTTTGGACAACACTTATCTGGACAAGGATTTCTTATAGGCTTTGGACACAGAACGTAAGGTATTCCCTCACATCCGATATTCGCAAAATCAAACCCAGGCTGACAACCCACCTCCTTCTCATCCTCAACCTTATCCTTCTTCCTCTTTGGCGACCAAAAATGCATTTTGGTGTAATTTTCACAAGACCAACTCCCATAACTCTATCGATTGTCAATCCATTAAAAATATCCACCCCCATAAAACCTTGGTTGCAGAGGTCATGCCCATTGAGTTTCCCGAACAACCAGAAGTCATCTCNGTCAACCTACAATTGGATACAATCGATCGAGTGATTGAATAGCACACTACATCAATATATCGAGCAATCAATGTACCTTTCGGTCGAAAAGTTGACCAACAATCAAATATAGTTAAGCGGTTGATTGAACGACTCAAAAAATGACTACGAGTTGGATGCATAGGTGGTCTGGTTGAGAAACCTTGTAAAGCCAACTGTACAAGGTGGATTTGATGAAGTAAAATCTAACAACTGGTGATTACATGTGGAAAATAACTTCCAGATTCTATGGAAGTTGGTTAGATATTGAGACTGTAAAAATTAGACACCTTGTGTTATTATCAACACATTGATCAAATGATCATGGTGATCAAAAGATCAAATATGCAATGTGATGTTTTGATCATGGTGTGCTTTTCATAAGTGTTGTAACGATGTCTTTAGACACCACCCATGTCTTTGAATTTATTTGTTCCTCTTCGTTTATCTATAGTTTTGTGTTTTTTGTTTCATGTCACGTTCCACCCTACTCCCCAACATTTTACGCCCTCACATCCAGGGGTAAAAAGAGGAAAAAAATTTCTCCATTTTAGAAAACAAATATGATTTATGTTATACCAAACTATCCATAGATATTTTCCTGCAAATTCCTCCCATCAATAATTAGCTCATTTCACCCATATGATATGGCGTATTTATACACCCAAGTACATCATTCTAGCACTTCATATCGAGTGATAATGTTAATACATGAGGCATGAAAATAGTGATCATGGGTTGGTTTGGATAATGGATCATGATTCTTTGGAGTTATGTTTTTTTCCTTGTCTCACATTGGTCGTCATTATTATTCTCTATTTAACTATTATCATGCTTAGGAAAAGTCGTAATATTGGGGGGAATTAATGGGGGTAACGTGTCCATATCCCTTACCATAAATGACATATTTCATTTGTCACCTATCCATTGTCATTTATTTTGGGCTTGGTGTTACATGTAACCCAAAAACGTCTCTACCTCTTAATCCCATGAGAAGAAGGGGATAGAAATCCTAAGGTTGGTGGATATTTGTAAAAAATGATATAGAAAGAGAAAAATTCTCAATTCAAAATGCAGTGAAAATAAACAAATAATAAAAGAAAGAAGCGTGAGCTCTATGCCCTCGCTAAGAGGCCATCACCCCAAGTCTTTTGCAATGAATGCATATCTTATTAAGGACTTAGTAAATCAAATGTTGAAAGCCATAAGAGGTTAAAAATATGAAGAAAAGGGAAATAAAGGATTTGGAAAGACATAGTGTTGAGGAAATGGAATGTCATTACCTAAGCACTCCCTATACAAAGGTGGTCATGAGGATGAATATTATGCATGGTCTTGCATGTCAATGAAATCCACCCCATGAAGTAAATCCCAATCCATACCATTATCATTGCACAAAGAAGCGTGAGCTCTACACCCTCGCGTGATGGGCTTCCCTACAACAAACCTCTTGTTCTTGCTACTGACACACCTAATAGGGCGTAATAATGACCCTCCCATACCTAGACTTGACAAATTACATAATTTTGTAGGAAAGTGTGAATTTTGAATAGGCTATTCTATGATATCTATCAAATGGATTTTGTATTAACATTACTCACTTTATATGTTGTGTTTGTATTATGTACCTTTCCTTTGGTCTTCATGATTCCTCTTGTACCGCATAAGTCCTCTCCTTGGATGATGATTTCACATGATTGATGACAATTGGATCCTTTGAACTTGTATGGAGGCCATCCCCATCATTTGAGGGAGTTCATTTGGAACTCCTAGGAGGACATTGGAGATTTGATCACATGACTTACCTAGAACATTTGGACATGACCTTGAGGTCATTAATGATGGTACATTCCATACAGAGCATGATTAATTGATGGGACATTTCACCTTTTGAGGAGGATGTTGGGAATTTTATTCAGGATGTTGTACTTGGACGGATTATGTGGCACCTCTCCATGCATGATGGAATCCTTTAGAGATGGGACATTACCCTTTGAAGATGAGATATTGCACTAGGAGCATGGACGTTTCACCTTTATGATGATTGGACACTTTTATGAGACGTTGGGGTTTCCTTGATGATGAAATGGCACCTTTGATAAAGTCACACCCTTTGGATAGTTTGAGGCACCCTTGGAGATGAAACATTACACCATTTCATGGAAATGTTTCACATTTTGTTGCATATGTTCCAATTTTTTAGTGAGACATCCACTCATTGAGGCCACATGTGCCACACGTGTGGACCTTACAAAACTTTTGAGTGGGACTATTTGTTCTTTGATCTAGTTTAATCCATATTAAAGAAATTGTTGGTTGTCTTAGAGACCTATCCACTCTTACATATCATGGATTATTTATGTATTGTTTCCTTATCCCTAAGGTTTATGAGAGATAAAGGAATTATTGTATTTTTTTAGGGTTTGTATTGTTCGAAGGGTGTTACATCTCTCATATAAATAAGATAAGAATTTCTCAATTTCAAATCATAACAACTTGGGGAAATTTATCACTACTTGTCTACTTCTACTTTTTCTCTTTCATGAAGAATGCTATGGATGGTTAACTAGGGTGACTTCTTTGAGAGCGGATATTATACTACTTGAATGACATGGAACTTAAGGTTATGATGGATGGAAGATGTTTTGAGTAACTCAATCATTATTTATTGGGCCACTAGGAAGGGCATCCCCCTTCCTTGGCCAACTAGTATAAACTTGTATTTTAATATGATCTCGCTAGTCTGGGAAGCAAGGCATTCTAAAATAATGTACTATGTTAATTTATTATTTGTGTCAGTGCTAATAAGTTTATAGATTTGTAATAAATCCTTCGCCAGTATAGTAAGGAAGGCTATGTCTAAATAAATGGTTATTTAGTTTGTGTCAATTTTGATGCGAGAAACGTCTCTTGCCAGTATGAATGCACAGAGAGTCACAAAATATAAAAGCAACAATTACTTTTGTAAGAAGTCTCCTTGCATTATTAAAGGGGACATTTTTCTCTAATACATTTGAGTAAGTTCTTCTGAATCTTATCGTAACTCTTTTTCTTTGTGTAATAATTTTCTATTGTGTGAGTGTTTGAAATCCTTGCACACCATAGGAACTGGTTCACCCTCTCTTGTGACCACATTTTGAGTGTTGCGTGGGTGTTTGTGAAGGAAATGCACATTGGTTAAACCAGTGCTCCCTCCTTTATTCTCCCCTTTGTTTTAGTTTGTTGTTGGGGCATTTTTGGGAGTAATGCGAATTTCCAAAGGAAGGCACACCTCTCTCTCTCAGTGAAGCCGCTGGTATTGAATGTTCCCTCCACAAAATTGATGTGCCCTCTATTAAATTAGGTCACCCTTGTTGAGTGTGCCCTCCAATCATATCAATTGGTATTAGAGCTTGTGCCTTGGGGAAGTTTCGACACATCGAGAAGAATGAGAAGACCGAGTTTCATCCACCACATTCACAATTTTTTTTTTTTTTGGGGGGATCTTCATTTCTTTCCTCACGCTCTTTCTAAGAACATCCTAATAAACCTTCTCAGGGTTCTTCTATTCCTTTTCATTGGTGCATCAATCCGCCCTTCTTAGGGTTAATACCATGCCCTCCTCAGGGTCTCTTCAGTGCTTTCATACCATGCTGCCTCGAACAGAAGTATCTAGTGAGGATTCCAGCGCATCAACATCAACTACCGTTGAAGAATTGGCACTAGCTCTCCATGAACTAATTCAACTCCAACAACGTCGAACTCCAGCGACCATGCAACTGGATACTTGTTTTCAGTTACCTAATTTCCCCGGACAAATGAACAGTGAGACAATCGATTCTTGGATCCATAGCCTCTCCACATACTTCAAGACTTCCCCCGAGATGAAAGAATCCACCAAATTGCAGATAGCCAACCTCCAACTCGAAGGAATAGTAACAAATTGGTGGGACACACAATTGTAAAGATTTGAGTTGATCGTGGAGCTTGATGCACCTCCTTCTCCAACAAATGGCACTATTGATTCTTGGGATGCGTTTTGTCATGCATTGTGGGAACGCTTATACCCTCCAGGACATCTTCAGAATATTCTCTCCAAGTGGTTGCAACTTTGCCAACTTTCCACTCAGTCATTTCAAGGATACATCAACGTCTTCTGCAAGTTGCGCATCCAACTCCATATCAGCGAGCCAGACAAGGTATTAATAATTAATTTTAATTCCGGTCTCTTTTTACCTCTCTGTCAGGAGGTAGATCTTTTGGACAACACTTATCTGGACAAGGATTTCTTATAGGCTTTGGCCACAGAATGTAAGGTGTTCCCTCACATCCGATATTCGAAAAATCAAACCCAGGCTGACAACCCACCTCCTTCTCATCCTCAACCTTATCCTTCTTCCTCTTTGGCGACCAAAAATGCAGTTTGGTGTAATTTTCACAAGACCAACTCCCATAACTCTATCGATTGTCAATCCATTAAAAATATCCACCCCCATAAAACCTTGGTTGCAGAGGTCATGCCCACTGAGTTTTCCGAACAACCAGAAGTCATCTCTCTCACCAACCCCATCGAAGACAACCCATCTTTCATTCTCATGACTACGCCCGAACCGGGTCACACTAATGTTCCCCTCTTTATGCATAACTTCCAAATTACACATGAACTCACCACTCTCATTTTGGACAATGGCAGCCAAAATAATCTAGTCTCCCAAGACTTAGTCCAACATATGCAACTTCCCACCACCCCCCACTCAGATCCATATCAACTTGGATGGGTAGAAAAGGGAGGACGCCACATCACTATCACCTGGTGTTGCGCTGTAACTTTCTCCATTGGCCCCTTCCACGACATTATGGTCTGTGATGTTTCACCTTTAGATTGTGTTGATATCTTACTAGGTCTCCCATACCAACCAGACCGACAAGTCGTGTACCAATCCAAATCCCATCAATACAATCTTCAACATGAAGGACACACGTTACTTCAACACCTCACACCTCCCCCCCTGCATCCTGGGAAAGAAGAAACTAACCATGTGATTCACCACAAAGACATATCACTGTGTTTGGCCCACCATGTTAAGCCAAATAACCTCACTAATTCGACACCTCCTGCCGTACTCCCTCTCCTACCAAAATTTGCAAATGTCTCTCAGCCTCCCACAAGGTTCCCACCCCCTTGATCCATTGCAAAATCCATCGATCTCATTCATGATGCATCATTTCCTAATGCACCATCATCTCGATCTGTTCCCAATGACACTACCAAACTCGAATGAGAAATGGGTGAATTACTCGAATCTAGCCATTGCCAATCCTCCTCCCCCCTGCGCCTCTCTAGCTTTACTTCTTCCAAAGTAGGAGACTATCGAATGTCATCTCCTTACCACTTACCATGCCCTCACCCTCACCACAATTAAATATCACTACCCCTTACCTGGGATTTCCTCTCAGTTTGCTATAGGAGCGGTGCATAAACAGGGAGATCACCCAATGACTTACCACTCTGAGACCCTTTACGCAGCCAAATTCCATTACAACAACTACGCCAAAGAATTGTACCTCCTGATGCAGGCTTTGCAGAAGTGGCTCCCTTACAACAGGGCCACACACTCTTCCACAAACTTCTTCCCTTTCCAGGTTTGTCTTGGCTTTCAGTATCTAGCGCCCACAAAGATGCCTCTCATTTTGACTACGTCGGGATCAACACATCAACACCGATAACAATAGACTGACCATAGTGGAATTCATAATTTATCACATAAACACACTCCAGTCGCAAATGCCTTGTAAGTAACATCGGATCATGCCAAGCAACATCATGTTTCATACCTGGTCAGTAAACAATGCTAAACTACAGTGACAGGCCAAGTGGATGACAGTCGAGACAGTGCAACGAAAGTTCCCTTAGTTGGTGGAGGAAGTAGGGACGCTTTCGGATCTAAACAGGGAGGAATTGGGCCACCAAGAAGGGAATGCCCCTTCCTTGGCCAACTAGTAGAAAGTTCTATTGTAATATGATCTCGCTAGTCCGGGAAGAAAGGCGTTCTAAAAGAATGTACTATGTTAATTTATGATCCGTGTCAATACTAGTTAATTTATATATTTGTAATAAATCCTTCGTCGGTATAGTAAGCAAGAATATGTCTAAATAAATGGTTATTCAGCTTGTGTCAGTTCTTTGCTGCGAGGAACTTCTCTCATGAGTCTAAATGTGCAGAGAGTCACAGAAAATAAAAGCAACAATTACTTTTGTAAGAATTCACCCTGCATTATTAAAGGGGACGTTTTTCTCTAATACATTTGATGAAGTTCTTTCGAATCTTCTCGTATCTTTTTTTCTACGTCTAATAATTTTTTGTTGTGTGAGTGTTTGAGATCGTTGTGCACCATAGGAATTGGTGTGCCCTCTCTTGTGATCATGTTTTGAGTGTTGCATGGGCATTTGTGAAGGCAATGTGCATTGGTTAAACCAGTGCACCTTCGTTTTAGTTTGTTGTTGGGGATTTTTTGGGAGTAATGTGAATTGGCAAAGGAAGGCGCACCTCTCTCTCTCTCAATGAAGTCGCTGGTATTGAATGTGCCCTCCAAAAAAATGATGTTCCCTCTATTAAATTGAGTCACCCTTGTTGAGTGTGCCCTCCAATTAGATCATTGCTAGAATTTACTACTTTAGGGTTAAGGTTTATTTAGTGCAAAATTCTATTTTCAACCATAGAAACCAAGATGTCTAGGGTCTTTAGGCATACTATTGACCTAAAATTTACTATCGAAACCCTAATTTATTTTTCTAATGTTTTATTACAACGATCTAATGAAAAAATTCTAGGGTTTTACTGTTGATTTTTATTGCTGATATTTTTTTATTTGGTTGGTAAATAAAACCCTAATTTAATCTAGTATTTAGCCCTATAATTTACCACAACATGTTATGATCAAATGACTATCTATTTAACTATTGTGATAAATTTATAGTTGCTGAAAACTCATTGTTACAGTGTTGTTATACACTTTCTATTGGTGATAATTACATGTTTTATTGATGAAACAATCTCGTTACTATTAGAGATCAATTATTTTATTGTTGTTATCACATTATTTACTATGTTGGGGACCTCATCGAAACTGATACTTGAATTGGAAAGTCTCTCTTCTCAGCTTAAATCATTTATACTCCAAATCTGTATATTGTCTTATCTCAACACCTCTTATTCACTTTTCTTATCCTTGTCTTGGTTGTAGTGTGAGTAGTCACCCAAGGGGGCCCTAGACTTGATAATGTCTTGCCTAGGGATTCATGGAGGTTGTTAGGGAAGCCTCCCTTGTGTTGGGTAACATTCCTTTACTAAAGAGAGGGAAGTTGTTTCCTAAGTGACACTAATGACATCTTCCATGTTCCACTTGCCTTAGTGCCTTATGAAGGCTTTGCACTTGGTGCAAGAATGTGTGGTAACAATGATATCTATTAAAACAAAAATAATAATATTAAATGCCAAATTAAAGTGGTGGTGAAGTGACATTTTTAAATAATTTCATTTTTTTAATTATTACAAAA
>JZKD02S2071240.1:55326-73799 GCA_000966675.3 Picea glauca | reverse complement strand
CCCAGATATTCGAACACGGAATACAACGGTGTTGCAAAGACAAGAGGATGATGATAGTTCTTCTGCAGCCAAGGACTTGCTCTTTTCTGATACGATAGTAGCGGATAGCTGGATTTGCTATATATATAGTGTCTCGCCGTTCCCTGGTACAAGCAAGGCATGACGTATGTATATAGGTAAGAGTTTAGGAAAGATGGAACAACATGGAATTGGGAGGCAGTTTAAAAATGGAATACTATGGAAGTTTGGAGACGGCAGGCGTGACTCCGCCGGTCCACTATCTCCACCTCATTAAATGTTTCTAAATTGTCTGCTTCACGGCAGAGCTGTCCACTTTTGAATATTGGAAAACCTTTCGGAAGAGAAATTCAATTAAACTAGTGAGAAAAGACATTTTTCCCCAGTGTTGAACCCGCGAGCAAGCCTGACGGTTAGGTATCTGGTTATGGACGGCTTGTACTGTACGACCTCTTAATGATCTCGCCCGTTTAACTTATCCAACGGTGTACGCTTCTGGAAGATCTTAATAGTGGTGATCAGCTGGATGGCCAGCCGTATTACAAGTGGCTATAAGTTTTACCTTTTAGATATTTGGATGAAATAGTTATTTTCTGTTGTTTAAATTATATTTTTAAATGTATAAATAAATTCAAGATGTTAAAAACCACTAAAAGACTCTAATTATACAAGCTTAGCCACTCAAAACTAAACTATAGATCAAATTATTTATCACCAAATTTTAAATAAAATCAAATTGAAAAAACTCACTGAAAAACTTTTTCAACCAAAGAGTTAAAACGTTTAAACTACTGCGTAATGTAGTCCGTTCCTTGTGATGTATCTAGAGTTACTTGGGGGCCGTCTGTCACGGAATCTAGTTGTCATTTTACCGTTCATGGCTTTGACAAATTATGTATAATCTTCAATTATTATAACAAAGACAAATTTTAAATTAAGATATACCATTTCATCCCTTTGTAAACGAGCGGGTCCCATGTCCTTCGAGAATAGTGAGATCTACTGCATTTGTCAACGAGCCCCGTCCATATCAAAAGAACTCGACTTTTTAGAGATTTGTATAAAAAATGATCACATCAAATCATTTTCAATGTGTAAGCAAATTATGTGGACGAAATCATTTTCAATGTGTAAGACGTGGGAACTTTACACCCACATTTGAAGAGGGTAACTAGTCTACTCGAAATTTAAAATATTTTAGGGATTTGAAACTTTCTAATTGTTTTGGTGGTTGGAACGAGAATATGTGACCAAGTATAGATAAGTGGTTAGGAAGTTGAAGTACATGTGGTTTTCATGCAGAATATAGTATTCTCGAATTAGTTTTTCTCGAAATTTATAAAAAAAAATTAACATTTAAAAGGTTCTTGGACACAAAAAAATTAGCATTTCCAAAGTAGTTTTCTTGGACACCAAAAAATAGTTGGATCACGGGTTCTCGGGCTGACGGGCTGAAAATTGGGCTTCTGTTGTTCCGTGCCCTACAAATAGCACCCAGACTAATCGGGCTTCTGTTGTTCTGTGCCCTACAAATAGCACCCAGACTTCCGGGACATACAAATTGACCATCTGACTTGTGAACTATTTGAAATTTAAGGGCCTACTTCTGCTACATATGTTCGTGGACAAAAGCACAAGAAAACTAGCATTCCCGAATTAGTTTTCATTAAAACAAGGGCTGCTAGACACAAGAAATTGAAATTTATCAAATTATAGGTTCCTGGACAACATAAATTATACATACCAAATATGTAATTTGATTAAGTAGATATATAGAGCATGCACGGAACCCTCATTCCGAGTTCTCGAGCTGGCAGGCTGAAAGTTGGGCTTCTGTTGTTCCGTGTCCTACAAATAACACCGAGAGTTCCGCGATATACAAATTGACAATCGGACTTGTAGACTATTTTAATTTTTGGATCGCGGGTTCTTGGGCTGGCAGGCTGAGAATTGGGCGTGTGTTGTTCTGTGCCCTATAAATAGCACCCAGAGTTCCACGATATACAATTTGACAATCGGACTTGCGGACTATTTGAAATTTAAGGGCCTACGTCTGTTACATAGGGTCGTGGACAAAAGCATAAAAAAACTAGCATTCCCAAATTAGTTTTCTTTAAAACAAGGGCTCCTAGACACAAGAAATTGAAATTTATCAAATTATAGGTTCTTGGACAACATAAACCAAATATGTAATTTGATTAAGTAGATATATAGAGCAGGCACAGAACCCTCATTCCGGGTTCTCGGGCTGGCGGGTTGACAATTGAGCTTCTGTTGTTCTGTGGCCTACAAATAGCATCGAGAGTTCTGCACTATACAAATTGACAATCGGACTTGCAGACTACTTAAATTTTTGGATCGCGGGTTGTCGAGCTGAAAATTGAGCTTTTGTTGTTTTGTGCCCTACAAATAACACTTAGAGTTCCGGGACATACAAATTGACAATCAGACTTGCGGACTATTTTAAATTTAAGGGCCTACATCTGTTACATAAGGTCGTGGACAAAAGAACAAAAAAACTACCATTCCCAAATTAGTTTTCTATAAAATAAGGGCTCCTAGACACAAGAAATTGAAATTTATCAAATTATAGGTTCCTGGACAACATAAATTATACATAACAAATATGTGATTTGATTAAGTAGATATATAGAGCATGCAAAGAACCCTCATTCCGGGTTCTCGGGCTGGCAGGCTAAAAATTGGGCTTCTGTTGTTCTGTTCCCTACAAATAACACCGAGAGTTTCGCGATATACAAATTGATAGTCAAACTTGTAGACTATTTGAATTTTAAGGGGCTCGTGTCCAAAAAATTTAGCATTCCCAAATTAGTTTTTCTTACATATGTTTTACATACGCTGGTGGACAAAAACACAAAAAAATAGTACCAACGTCTGTTACATAGGCTGGTGGACAAAATTATAAAAAAAATAACATTCTTGAATTAGTTTTCTTTAAAACAGGGGCTCTTGGACACAAAAAATTGAAGTCTATCATTCCATACTTGCATGGAGCCCTCATTTCATACTTAGGAAGTTTTTGGCTCTTGTGTTCTCGGGTTGGCGGGTTGAAAATTGGGCCTTTGTTGTTCCATGGCCTACAAAGAGCACCCAAAGTTTCGTGATATACAAATTGACAAGCAAACTTGCAAACTATTTGAATTTTAAGGGCCTCTATGGCAAGGAGTATGAAGGACAAGTGGTAAAGATGCAAAAAATGACATACTCTCTATATGTGTGAGTAGGAAAAAAGTAGTGGACACAATTTTATGACATTTAAATATAAAAAAATAATAAAACGTGTTATGTGAAATATGATATCTCAAAATTGAGTGAATGATTTATCTCATATTTAATTTTGAAAATGACCAGGCAGGCGAAAAACACAAAAAAATTAACATTCTTGAATTAATTTTCTTTAAAAGAAGGGCTCCAAGACACAATACACAATAGAAATAGAAATTTATCAAATTATAGGTTCTTGGACAACATAAATTATACATATCAAATATGTAATTTTATAAAGTAGATATTTACTTTTATACATACGAAATATGTACCTTTATAAAGTATGGGGATGGGATTTTCTAGAACATGCACAGAGCCCCATACTTAGCCATTTTTTGGATTGCGAGTTCTCGGGCTGGCGGGCTAAAAATTGGGTTTTTGTTGTTCCATGCCCTACAAATAGCACCTAAAGTTCCACGATATACGAATTGACAATCGGATTTCCAGACTATTTGAATTTTAAGGGCCTACGTCTATTACATAGGTTCGTGGACAAAAACACAAAAAAACTAGCATTCCCGAATTAATTTTCTTTAAAATAAGAGCTCCTGAACACAAGAAATTGAAATTTATTAAATTATACATACCAAATATGTAATTTGACTAACTAGATATATAGAGCATGCACAAAACCCTGATTCCATACTTAGTTAGTTTTTGGATCGCGGGTTCTCGGGCTGGGGACCTGAAAATTGGGCTTCTGTTGTTCAGTGCCCTACAAAAAGCATCGAGAGTTCTGTGATATACAGATTGACAAATGGACTCATGAACTATTTGAATTTTAAGGGGCTCGTGTCAAAAAAATTCAGCATTCGCGAATTAGTTTTCTTTACATACATTTTACATATGTAGGTGTACAAAAGCACAACATATGAAATATGTACTTTTATAAAGTATGGGGATGAGATTTCCATGGGCCTCTGTTGTTCCATGGCCTACAAAGAGAACCCAGAGTTCCGTAATATACAAATTGACTAGCGGACTTACAAAGTATTTGATTTTTAAGGGCCTCTCTGACAAGCAGTATGAAGGACATGTGGTAAAGATGTAAGAAATGACATACTCTCTATATGTGTGAGTAGCAAAAAAGTAGTGAACATAATTTTATACATTTATATAAAATAATAATAAAACATGTTACATATTCCTGGAAAATTAAAGAAACACACACACACACACATGTGAAATATGATATCTCAAATTTGAGTGAGTTATTTATCTCATACTTAATTTTGAAAATGATCAGCTAGGAGAAAATATGCATCAGAAAAAAAGAAAATTGAAATAAAATAAACATAATGTCTTCACATTCAGCATAGCCGAAGATAAAAATCTAGGAACACATAAATATATAAGGAGACAAAATAATAGTTTTATTTGGAATATATGAAAAAAAAAATGTTTGTTACATATCCATGGAAATGTAAATGCGTTTGTCATATAGACTGGGATTGGGGCTCCCGTGGACCATAAGAGAAATATGTACAAGAAACAGGCTTGTGGAAAGTAATACCTGAAAAGTAGAAATGGGAAGATATCAGTTTTTGGCTATAGATTTGCATTCAGAAAAGGTGGAATAACTGGATTGATAAATAAAGGATTATCAGTATACACTTACAGGCATGGTACATATAAGTAATTTTGGTATTTGTTTGTTGATGCCTTTGCCTATTGGTTTTTGTTGCCGACCCGCTTGAATAACTAGATTGAAAAACAAAGGATTTATAGCGATGTTCCATATAAGTAATTTTGCTATTTTTTTGCTGATGCATTTCCTAGTTGGATTTCGTCGGTGAGCCACTTCAAGTTCTCTTCAATATAGCTTCTCAAGGGGGCAACGTTGATGTCATTTCGGATTTTAATGTTGAAAAGTTCATTTTATAATTCGCTTAGGTCAATAGAAAGATTACACATAGCATAATGAATGTCTCCATTCTGAACTGAATACTGGACTAGCCAGTTGTCCACGTCTTCTTCATGATATTCAAGAATCCTGTAAAAAATTTCTAAAGACAAGGCCTTAAAATTATCAACTTGTTTATCGAAAGCTTGTTTGGCTAACGCCAACGAGTCGACGATTAACATGGGGTCCTGGAAGTTGTTTTTCCTTCCGGATAACTCTATTTTGGTGATCTTTGTAAATAAAGTTTCTTTCTTTGATATTGCTTGCTCACATGATTGGACGATGAGATACAGGTTCTTCACCTTCTTTTTCCAGCATGCTTCTAATTGAGTGAGCCATTTTTTGGATGGGAGATCACGTTGTCTTCTTGTCGTGTCTGACATGTTGTTGACATGAAAGGAAAAAGGGATGATTGTATGCACATAGAAAGTTTCTTCATTTTTTAAATTCGTCTGCAGAAGTTGGAGAAAGTTGTGTGCCCTGCTTTCTAGGGAATCCATATTCTGTGATGTCTCCCAGGCCTTAGTAACCAGTTCCATTCTTTTGTTGATATTTTTCTCCACATACCCTCTATAGGATGCGAGGAAGGTGGAGGAGCCTTTTAGATTCGCTACAGGGGTGTAGGTAGTCGCAGACATGGATATTTCCAAAGGACTGCCAAGCAATGACATAGGAAACAAAACTTCCTCTAATTCCTTAATCCGGTTATTTAGTCTGGCATTCTTGGCCTCAATGACTCCAACATAATCATGAAGAGCATTTCTAGTTTCTATGTGAAGTTGAAATATTTTGGATGCTTTCATATTGGCAAGGTCAAGTTCTAAACGATGTTTTCTTTTCTTATTTTTTACGTCTATTTTTTCAATGATTAATTTTTTTGATTCGCTTTCAATAAAAACACTCTAAAATACGAAAGATTCATTTTCATAAAAAAATTTGGTATCAAGTATGTTCATTGGGTAGACATGATGAGTTGTGTCTCCGGGTTGATCAAGGTTGCAGAATATGCTATCCATATCAACATCAAGATCCATGTTTTCACTCTATATTTCGGGCTGCTTCGCCTCCCCTACAATTTTTTTCCCTTCTTCTGCATGGGAAGCTCATGAGGAAGATGTTCACTATATCTCTACAAAAACAGTTGTGGAGCTGCTGCCAGTAGTTTATGAAAACGTTGGTTTGCTCCAGACGCGGCTTGAAATGAAGAAATGGAGGGGACAATATAACCCCCCGGAAACATTGGTTCAATGCGTACGAATGCAAAATATCCTCATTAATGATAATATCTATGTGTTTTGTATGGTGACCTATTAGAATTAAATCTTAATTATTGCATACTTAGAAGTGCGAAGGTGGCGGTTACGACAAAGAACATTTAAGGATTGGAGGTTTCGTGAATGAACCAAGCCGGCGGCGTGCGAATGACATTCCATGGTATTTGAAATTAAGATTGGGAAGGGATAACAAAATCCTCCGCAAATATTGCATTAATAGTAGAACTTCTCAAGCCTTGTGCGCATCAATGACAACTTAGACGGTGTCTGTAGGATGACCTGTTAGCATTAAAGATTTAGAAACAAGACACACACACACACACATATATATATATATATAAACATTATTTCTTATTATGGACACGTGTGAAGATGACGGGGACGAGGAAGAGCAAGCAAGGAAGGAATGGCCAAGTCTGAAAGTCAATGGTGAAATTGGTGAGTGTCCAATGTTGAAACTGCATGAGTCAGAATTGTTGACTGCAAAACACATAAAACGTAAGAGGGCATGATGGTGCAGTTCAATGGAGGGTTTGTATATTTGCGGAATTGCGGGAAAGTGTCTAAGTATGGAAAGTGTGACTTTGTGTAGGCTTTCAAGGAGCATAGCGAAGGGAAGCATGTACAGTCTTTGGATCGCGAGTTTTCGAGCTGGCGATCTCAAAAGTGGGCCTCTATTGCTCCGTGTCTTACAAATAGTACCCGTGATATAGAAATTGAGAAGCGAACTTGCGGGTTGAACATTGCACTTCTATTGTTCCATGTCCTCCAAACAGTACTCGGACTTCTACGATATACAAACTGACATATGAACTACAGGGATGGCGGGCCCAGGATGGCAATTGTTTATGGATCGAAGTTCTGCGATATACAAATTTTGATATTTCATAATTTAATTGGTTGGTTGGACATTGCACTTGTATCGGTCCGTGTCCTCCAAACAACACTTGGAGTTCTGCAATATACAAATTGATAGGTGGACTTACATACTTAAGACACTTTATGGATCGCAGGTTCTCGGACATGCAAGCTAAAAAATAGATGGACTGCAATACTGCCGGGATGTATAACATATAACATATATGTTATATGTCTAACATTATCTAAAAACATTATTTTCAAGTACTAAAATATCAATATTAAATCATGGGTTCTTGGGCTGGCGGGCTGAAAATTGGGCCTCTATTGTTCCGTGTCCTACAAATATCACCTAGACTTCCACGATATACAAATTTATCAGTGGAATTCAGGCTAGCTCAATCAACATTTTACTTATATTTTCCCATGTTCTCTACGCAATACTAGGAGTTCCGTGATATGCAAGTTGAAAGACGGACTCCAGGAATGGCGGGTTCAAGATTGTGATTGTCTACATGTATAACATATAACATATATTTTATATAGCTAACATTATCTAAAAAATTTATTTTCAAGTACTAAATTATTAATAATGAATATTGATATTGTATAATTTAATTAAATAAAATTAGCAAATGAGTCGCAAGCTTCCAGTCCGGGTCCAATTGTAGATCACTGAAGTCTTGGGTGCAAGATTAGATGGACATGAAATCTTCCTCTTTGTCGTCTGGAAACCCGTGACGATAGACATGGATTACCAAGTTTTCGATGCAAGATGTACATTTGGAACACGAGGAACGAGATTTTGATAAAGCGTAGCGGGGGCCCTGCATGCACAAAATTGGCTAAGGTAACCAAAGGGCTCGGTCCGACTTGCAATGCATAGTAATTCATGTGCAACACCAACTGTGTGGTGACCTATTCAGTATGTGTAGAAATGAGGCAAAACTAAATATGCACCTTTATAAAGTATGGACATGAGATTTTATAGAGCATGTACGGATATCGTATTCCATACTTGACCACTTTTTAGATCGCAGGTTCTCAGGCTCAAAAAATAGGCCTCCATTATTCCGTGTGATACAAATAGCACACCGACTTCCGCGATATACAAATTGACAAGTGGACTTGCTGGGTGGCTAAGATTTTATAGAGCATGTACACTTTCTAGGAACACGGGGAAGGAGAGTTTGATAATGCGTAGCGGGGGACCCGCAGACATAAAATTCGATAAGGAAACCAAAGGGCTCGGTCCGATTCGCAGTGCATATTTCATAATTCATGTGAAACACCAACTTTGTGGTTACCAGATCAGTATGTGTAGAAACCAGGCAAAACTAAATATGTACCTTTATAAAGTATGGACATGAGATTTTGTAGACCATGTACAGATATCGCATTCCATACTTGGCCACTTTCTGGATTGCGGGTTGTTGGCCTAGCAGGCTAAAAAAATAGGCCTCTATTGTTATGTGTCCTAAAAATAGCACACACACTTCCGCGATATAGAAATTGACAAGTGGACTTGGGGGATGGATGAGATTTTATAGAGCATGTACAGTTTTTGGATCGTAGGTTCTCAGGGTGGTGGGATAAAAAAAGGGCCTCTATTGTTTGGTGCCTTACAAATAGCATCCAAAAATCCTCGATATACAAATTGAAAAATGGATTTGCGGGTTGGCCGGCTCAACATTCTACTTCTAGTGATTTTCGTGATATACAAATTGACACACAGACTGCGGGGTTGGCGGGCTCCTAGAAACAAGCAATACATACCAAATATGCAGAAATCCCTTATTCCATACTTAGCCACTTATTTGGCTTGCAGACTTGTGGGCTATACATTGGGCCTCTAATGTTCCGTGTCATGCAAATAACACCCATAGTTGGGCGATATAGAAATTGACAAGTGGACTTGCGGCCTGGCTGGCTCAACATTGCATTTATATTAGATGGTTGACCTGTAGGTTGGCAGGCTCTAGGCACAAAAAAAAAATAGAAGAAAAAGAACACAGTTGCAAATGAGTTCGACAAATACAGACAGAGTAAACAAAATACTATTTAGTATGGAACACAGGTAGAAAAAAATGCACCTTTTGCAACAAGCTATACATATATGCTTTGAAACATAGAAATATGAGTTTGCAATATGTTTGATGTATATCTCATAATTCAAGTGCAATAACAATGGTATCATGATCATACCAATATGTGTCTAAGATAAACATACTGTATTGAGGAATGGGCACATTCGACTAGACATGGTCAATAAGTGTGTTTTGCAGATGGCTTGTGTTGTTCAAAAGAAATCAGATACTGTATTTGTACATGTAGTTTTCCAATTCTTTTGTTCTACCATTATTTTGTATCATGTCGATATTGAAGTCTCCTACAAGTACAATGGTTCCGTTCAGATGAAAATGGCCCAATGCATTGGAAATAACATCTACTATGTTGGAGAATGTTGCATGGGGAGCAACATACAGATTCAGTATTGCAACTTCTGTTTCATGCAAAAAAAAATTCCAAGAACCACTTCAACATTCTTTTCTTCGATATGTCTATGGTACAAAATTGGCACATGTTTTTTCACCAGTATCATCACCCAATGTGTAATGTAACTTGCTTTTCAATTGTGATTTGGGAATTGTTTATTCTGCATGCATAATGCCATGTGTGTTTCCTGCAAGCACAGAGTATTAGATTGCATTATATCATAGTCATTAAGTATATCATCCATGTGTGCATTTAAGATGTGTGTGTTAAGCGAGAGAATTGATACAAATGAATTTGTTTGTATGGATTGGTAATCATAGTGAAGTTTCCATTTTGCGGTGGTCCTGAGTCGTTCCATTTCAATATCAACTTTTTGTTTCATTTTGAAGTTATCTTTTGTGAGAGGACTTAGTAAATACAAGGAGTCTATGCTTCTGACATGGGACAATGCTATGTATACAAGTCCATGTATCTGAATTCCAGCAGGATGAAATGCAACATTATCAAGTGTTAGTCCTTGTGATCTATGGACTGTATGTGCACATGCAAGTTTAATCGGAAATTGTTTTCGAGTCTTCAATCGACCTATCTTTGCTAATGTCGATACTAGCTTTGATATTCACAAAATAGGTGTTCAATCGCTTCCATTGTTTGAATTATATAGATACGACAACTTGCTTGCTTGTCGCTTGCCTATATGTTGTTCATGAAACTTAATTCAAATGACATAGAGTTTTTTTGTCTTCGTATATCCTTTGAGTATTCCATATGCACCATTGACCAACCCATCCTGTGAATCATAGTTAGAGGCATATATTTCAACCAACATTTCTAATTTTAGGAAAAGTTGTGAAGGTAAAGTGACTGAATGTTCATGACGTGGCACATGTCCATGGTTGTCTTCTTCCAGGTCAATTGAATTGATGATGATATCATCGCCAGGCATGATCGATAGCATGTGGCTATTACGCATTGCAACATCCTTATTTCTGTAAAAAAGGTAAGGGAATGTTGGGTCTATTGGTGCAGGTCGTAAGCACCTCAAATTGATATATGTTAAGTCATCATATGTTTGGTTGTTTGTCTGCATTCTATTCAAAATTGCAATGAATGTTTTATCTGTCTAGCGCATTGTAGTATGCAACTCAAAGAATTTAATATTGTCTCTCTGAAAGTCATGGGTGACTGTTTCCATGTTAACGATAGGTTTTTCAAATATCAAAGAATCTTAGATGGGTTGTGCATGGTAAAGATCCCCACAGAATATCATGTCAATGTTTCCAAAGTATTTCATGTGCATATGTTTTATGCTTCTTAGTCGGTTGTCAATGGAATACAAGAACCGAATCCAAATCAAATATGCTTCATATATAAAGACAAGTTGGAGTTCCTCATAAAGCTTAGATAATGTATCCAACAGTTCCTTGCTAATTGGAAGAAACTGTGACTTGTTAAAAGACATTAAAAATGCAGAGTGGACTGTTGTTCCACCTGCATTATATGCATCTTTTCTTGGGTATGCAACTATTAGGCCCTTTGGTTTCATAGGATCAAAGAAATTGTTTGAATTATAGATTCGTATAAGCATTTGAAACAATGATTTCGTTGTGAATGTCTTGCCTGTTCCTGCTCCACCTGCAAGGAACAAAAGGACAGGATTGTACATGTTTAAGGATTTTTTAAGAGCAATGTCCTTTATAATTGTTTGTTGTTCGCGATTCAATAGACGTCTTATTCTGTGGTATTCATTATTTTCAATTAGGAAAGGATTTTTGTGACTTGAAAACCAAGATTGATACATTTTTCACTTCCACCTGCTGGAGGACGAGGCGAATCTGCTTGTAAGTCATAGGACTCAGAAGGAGTTCAGGTTGTTTTTCGGTTTGTGAATGTCTCATCATGATCGACAGGGTTTTCTAGGTCATTAACTGCAACTTCTAGATCACCCCATGTTGGATTAACATTGTAGGTAAATATAGATTCATTGATGTGCACTGTAGTATTAGACGCAACATACGCAGCCTCCCATGTAGAGAAGTTATGTTTTAATGTCTCTTCGTTTTCATTGAACGGAACATACAACAACAATTTTTCTCTACAATAGTTTTCATAGTCACAATGTTTATTGTATTTGACAAACCATATCATAGAGGGTTTTTTTCTGTTTGATATGGGTGCACCATTTTTTTTGTAATGCAATACGAATTCTGCTAATCAGATATGCTTAATAGGAGATGGACGCTGGAGGTAATAATCAACAATAGAGCAACATAAAACGTCTTCTGAATTGTGAGGCTCTTTTTGTAGCAAAACTGGTGGTTTAAGCACAAATGTGCGTCTTTCAAGTGGAGATGTGTTTATGAAGACACATTTTCTTGAACTTCAAGTGAGGGGTAGGGAAAGTGCAATATGAACTACTTGTTGAGCAGACATTTGTTGAAGATTAAGCAATGTATCATATCATCTGTATGGCATCAATATAACTTATTTCATGTTTTTTGTGTATTCTTTTGAATGCACTTGTCATAGATTTGTCAACCTTTGTCATATACGAGGTACAGTACGTTGCTGTAGCATATGCATTGAGCACGTATTGCGCATATGTATTTTATTTCCACATAACTGGCATGTCCTTGGAGAAACTGTTGTTCCAAATATGGGAAAGTTTTCGTTTAAGGAAAACTGTTGGTTGCCTAAGCGTACATTGTATGGCTTGGATATACTCATCTTTTGATAGATTTACCTCTGTCAAGAAGGCATCAAAGCTCATCAGCTCGTCAAATTCTGTTTGTTATAGGAATGCGAACAAGGATTTAGATTTCTCAACAACAACATTGTCCTCTAAACTAAGTGGCTCTATGAATCTTGTAGCTCTCATTGGCGCCACGGGAAAGTTGTATCTGCAATGCAAGTTTTTTCGTTTTCTACAAATTCTTGTATGGTAATGTCTATGGACTTTGGCAAGCTCTAGATCCAAATGATCTGTGTTGCATGTTATATATTTATCCACAAATTACCCAATCTCTGAATTGTTATCAGCTTCATAGACCAGTGCACCCTCTATCCACAATAGTGCGTGGTCATGTTCATTTCCCCTATTCTGGAATTCAGTCAAAAAAAATTAGTCTGATATTTTTTCGAAAAACATTTCACCATGGCATATCAATTGTCTCAAAGAATTTATTCTATGTTTGTAGTAGCGAGTACATGTCACTGGGTCTTTTCTTATGAGGTAGTCAATGTCATTATTGGTTTCTTTTTTATGTTTCCTGTTCCTATGCAGGTCAGACATGACAACCACCAATGGATTCCATCAATGCTCTGCACTTGTAAATGTGCTAAAAAATGTTGGCAGACTCAATTGCCGGATCATTGCAAAAATATTTTTTTGTTTTGTTGCAAATAGTCAGGAGAGGTGCGAATGTTTTTGAAATCTATGTATCCAATATCAGATTTCATAATTTTTTCTAGGTTTACTTTGTACTTCACATCCTTGGCCAACAACTTTCTTCCTTGTAACTGGCCTTTTCTTATTCAGAACCACATGCACATTGTTTTGAAAAACAAATTTGTTATGTGACAGGAGAAGTAACTGTTTGAATGTAACAACTCCCATCAGACTATTTTATGATAATTGAATAATTCTATAATATCATTGGCACGTGGATCTCCATAGAAGAATGTTGGAAACTTCATTTCCTCAGTGAATTTGTCTTTGAATATTCCAAGTGGACGCTGCCCCTCGGCAGGTGCAATTTCGACAATTTTGTCTTGCAAGTCACGAATGCACTGTGATTCAGTGAATCCATGCACCAATGTCTCAGCAGGTGTTTCATTCTCTGATTCATCACTTGTATCAAATTCACTAGGATTTTCGAGAGTGTATGCAAAGTTGCCATCCTCTTCTGTAAGAACATTGTTCCAGTTGTCATTTATACAAATGTTTTGTTCTTTATACAGGGCCCTGGAACATAATTCCTTTAATGCTTTCATAACATCATGCACACGCACTTTGCCTGTCTGATAGGCATTTTTGTATCGTGAGCGTCTTTTCAGATCCATAACAATTGTGATTGTGTTGCTAATGAATTGTGGAAACTCTTTTTGCACAACATCTAGCTGAACAAGCACATTAATAATTGTTCATGTTAAGCCCATATGGGGTCGTTTATAGCCCCAAGGTCTGATTTGAGAAAATGGAATTTGTAGAGACACAAGTCTCTCCTCAAGTTTCTTAAGTGCACTTACATCTGGTAGTGGTGTATTACACCTTATTTGGTAAGGGGTTGCAAACTGTGGCAGTTTTCTATTTTCAAGCGACTGTTTGCATGGAAGACAAACTTTGCCACTAGAAAATGGTTTCTCGTGCGTTGTCAAGTGGAGGTATTCTTCTTGCAAATCACGTGTGAAAGAATTAGTGTTTTTTTTTAAATTCAATTGTTCACAAATTGCACATGCAATAGAAGGAGTGTCTTTAATTTGTTTCATGTAGGTCTGTCTTGTATTTTTCTTTCGCAAGGAAGTATGGGTAGAAACTGTTTCCTGGTTTTCATTGGTAGTAGTGCATGGTGTTGCTTCTAGACCGTGAAATGTCATAGTTGCATGAGAATTCTGGGATATGCGACCGTACCTGTTTCTTTTGTGTTCTACATGAAAAAATTTCTTTAGATTGTGATATGTGAGTTTCTCTCTAAAAGGAAGCATAGAAATGTATTTTTTTCTCTCGCGCATGACCTTTTTAAAGTTGTGGTAAATTACTCTACGTTTCTTGCCCAAGGGCATGATGAACTGATGGCAACTGGGATGAATTTCACTCTGACTCAAGTTCTCATAAACTAGTCTACGTTTTTTGCTTAAGGCCTATATGGCCTCATCACAATTGGGACGAATTTGACACATAACGTTTTTCAAGTTGTGATAGCTTACTCTACGTTTTTTGTTCAAGCCCTATATGGCCTCATTACAACTGTGATGAATTCCACGCATGGCATTTTTGTTCAAGCCCTATATGGCCATATCACAATCAGGAGGAGTCTCATTCTCATTAAAAAACATTCCACGCGTATGTAGATTCGATGTCGTTTGGGTGGCATGGACATTCAACCCTGAACCACTGATATGTCCAAGATAAGGTTTATAATGGATATGTGTTGTATCTGTTTTCAACGAGAGGATGTCAATTGTTCGATCGTAGTTTGAATCAATAAACCAGGAATGGAAAGTGCCATCTAGCAAGGCTGACCAGACCTGGATATTTACTTTGAATATCATAGACATCCATTGCAAACAGAATCTGCAACCATCCACATTCCCTTTTTCATATGGAAGGGCCATGTTTACAAGGTATTCCTGCCAACTTCCAACTTTCGACATATTTTCTAGGAGATATGGGCAAAGGTGTTGATGCAAGAACCTAAAAGCCTGTTGGCTGCCACCTATAATTTCATTGCAAAAGGACTGTACAGTGTAAATCCGCAATGACTACACATCAAACTCTGTTGCGACCAAACAACAAATTGCATTGAACAAACTATCTCCACAACTAGACACAACATTTGTTGCCAGCTGCAAACTATGGCAATCTATGCGATGCATAATTCATTTCCATTGTGATCTAAGGTCTTTGCAAATGATGGACAAGTAAATATGAGGCCCTTCAACATTGCATAAGGACATTTTTCTATACAGTAGTGGTTCATAATGACCACTGACAACATTGGCATCATGGAACAAGATGCAATATGGATAGGCGGATCCAGTTTTGTTGAATAGTAGATATCTTGTTTTTCTTGTCAATGACCATATTCCAACTGATATGTTGAGCTAGTTAGAAAACCACTGTATACAAAATGTATCTACCCAAAGTCCCCTCTCATGTGCAAGCAAAACTGGAGATGCAAACAACCACATCTTTGAAAAATACGTAGCGACGTCATGTATTCCATGAAAATGTCGAAGAAAATCAGATTCCAGTTTATATTCATAGGACTCCAAAGCCTCAACATCGCCATTTTTAAAACAACTCAAGAAATAATCTATCAATCCATTGCGTAGCTCGGTCAACAAATACCGTAAATGCAGTAGAACCTGGAATGTATCGAAAAGGCAATCCCCAACAGTATACAAGAATGCATCCAATCTAAAAAGGACATTGCTATGCAAAACCACGTCAATGCTATTATGTATAATGGAATGTGTATCTATTTCATATGACTCAACATATATTACTTCTTTCATCTCTTGAACTGTGATTTTGAAGCTGTTTGTTAGACACTTTCAGTCTGTATGAAAATAGAGAAAAGGGGGGGGAAAATAAAAGTAGCAAAAAAAAAAGGAAAGAAAAATAGGAAAACTACAAGAATGGCACTAGGTACCAATCCCCGTATGTATCTTTCAACCTTCTTCTTCTCAACTTCAATCCCCCCTAGTCCCCATAACAGACGACAAGAAAGCAAACCCACACGGGAAATTAAACCAAACAGAAGAAACAACGCAAATAAATAACATGATAAATTTACTCAGCAGAAAGAGAACAGGTGGATGCAATTTTCCGACCCATAGAATAAAAGAATTCCCTGCGTCTACACCCCACAGGATGGTTCCCTCTTTTGATAGCTCCGAACTACTTTTCATAAACCCCTCTACATTGCAATTTTCGAAAAATCTATGAACGTGGTAGCCGACATATGAAGATGCATAGTTTCCAGGAACATAAATTAAGAGCAGAGACAAAGATGGTCTGCAACAGAATTTGGAGGCAGGGACTCCCACCATTGAAAAATAGCAACAACAGGGAAACTTACCTGTCAACAAGGGACGATAAGAGATCATCCCCAAAAACTAGAAACCGCAACAACATGTCCAACAACTTGCAAAGTTGAAGAACAACAAACCATTGAACAACCACGAAGAGGTCGAACTCCAACTGCAGAACCTCAACTTTTCAAAGTTGAATCAAACAAGAACAAGAATCATGGAACGAAGTAGCGAACAAGCATCGACCACTGAAGCAGTGATGCCAACCATGAATGAAATTGTATTGCAACACATCTGTACAATAAACATTTAAGACTGCCAGAGTTGTTAGGTAAACACTTAAGACTGTCAGGACCATCGAAGGGCGTGACCCTGTGCAAGCATTTAAGAAAAAATGCATCCTGGTAGGCCTGTTCTCTCGAAACACACAACAATAAAGCAAAAATCACACATAATAATATGGTACAGAATGTATTCTACCTAACAGAAAATGCTAAAGGAAAAATTCGAACTAATGCTAGCATTAATCCACCTTTGACCAATGCATAATAAAATATATGATTCAAAAAGACCATATACGATCAAATACTTTGGAAATGCCAAAATATATAACACTGGAAATAACAAAGCTGACAATAAGACCTCCAATCTGGTTTCCAATCATATCTTGACAAACATGGTACTTTCTATTATATAAAAATCGATGTTTTCACTTCCCTTGTTCCAACAATAGATAATATGGAAATATTTGTGGTCAATGCACAATCTAATACGAGGTCAACGATTTATCAATTGCTATATTCTCTCTATGCCTACAGAAGGGACTAATAAGTAAATGATTAGTTTAGATGTATCTATGTGGAAATACAATACTCTTTAAATGAGCAATTGAGAATGGAGAAATCATTTAGGAGAGGTCTTTCCATTAATATTCTTAATAAGAATTATAAAAAAATATTGCGTAAGGATTTAAAAAGTTTTAAAAATAAGAGTTCAAATATTTTAAAAACATAATTGTATATACTCATAGTTTTTTTTATCATTTTTCTTTTCGATTTTTCTCTTTATGTGGTTATTGACTTCCTCAAATGTTAAGTATGCATGGCATAATTAGAAAAAAAAGAGGATAATTGTTCTTGTTGATTAAGGTTGGTTATCATTGATGTCAACCCTTGAACAAAGACCTGTAGCACAAAGGTTTGGGTAATGGACCCAATAGTGTTTGATGTAAATATGGCTCATTATTTTTTTGTCATGGTTTATAAGAAGTAAATATGGATGAACTCCAAAGTGGTCTCCTTATGGTGAAAGCCCTCATGGGATGACACTTTGTGGAGTAATAGAACCCATACTTAATTGTGGAATAATGAGATGAAGGAAAGTGAATTTGTTAGGGAAAATATCCTAGATGGATAGTTCTTTTCATGTAATTTTCAATGGTATGTGGAACGTCAAATAATTCCTCACGGTTATAGAGTTATGGCCATGAGAAGTTGGAGACCCAAGGTCTGGGTAATGGACCCAAGTTTGTTTGATGGGTAATGGTATGAGTTATGATATATTTTCAGATAATACTATTATATATGGATAGCACATGTCATGCCATTTCTGGTGGTATGTAGAACATCACATAACTTCTCACGGTTTGAGAGTTATGGCCTTACGAAGTTGGAGGACCCTCATATGTTATCTAGAAGCCCCAAAAGGTCAAAGTAATCAAAGTGGTTTAAGAGATTTTAAAAGTTAAATAATAAAGTGAAGTGAAGAGTGTATTATAATTCAAAGTGAATAAAAAATAAATTATTTCAATAATAATTTTAATGGAGAAATTAGAAGTGGACCCAACCCTAAAATAAGGAAAGTGGGGCCAAGTGACCTAG
>JZKD02S2071240.1:33748-53772 GCA_000966675.3 Picea glauca | reverse complement strand
AATGAATGTAATTCTTCAAGACATATAAGAAAAAGCATTCCGTGGTTTTCTCCCAATTTGGGTTTCTATGTAAAACAATGGTGTACTATGTATGTGTATGTATTGTTTGAAGAAAAAGGATTAATATTACGCTATTACTGATTCACCCCCCCTCTCAGTAATCCAACAGTTCTGGCACAAGTGTTAGTTCTCCATAATACTGGTTCTATTTCAGAGGCTTGGTTAAGCAGTGAGGAACTGTGTTTATACAAAATTATAGCATCAGAGTGGGAGCGATTTCGAAGGGTGCTTCTAGGCGCTGGCATATCTATCCAGGATTCTAGTGATACTCTTGTTTGGACCGAGGGGTCTCTTCCGGGAACATTTATGTTAAAAATGTTTATTTTTCTCTTATCTCAACTATGGACTACCCAATTAGGAGCGACTCGAAGGTAACTATTTGGAAATGGAACATATAGTTAAAGATAAAATTGTCTATTTGGATGGCAGTGGAAAAAAAGGTTCTAACTTGGGACGCTCTCCAAAAAAAAGGTTGGGAGGGACCTGGGGTTTTCTATCTCTGCAAACATGATTCTGAAGATATTGAACACTTACTAATTCATTGTACATTCACAAAGTCATTTTGGGCCAAACTAACATCAATATTTAAGTTAAAAAGGAATTAGGATGGAGCCTCCATAAATGACTGTTTTACTATCTAGACAAAAGATAAATCAATTTCCAAAGGTTTGGTTTCTCTCACCTATTGTCACATCTGGCTTGAGAGAAACAAAGATATTTTCGAGGAGAGGTCTCCTTCAGTTTCTGTAGTGGTATACAAGATTCTTGTGTCTCACTCTTGGCTTCCACAATCCCTTAAACCTGCCTCCATTAGGGTATGCACAATCACTCAACAAGAAGGATATTCTATTGCTTTCTTTGATGACGTGGCTATTTCAGGTGGCAAGTGTTCCAGAGCTGGTGGAATCATCAATTTACAAGGGTCAATTGTATATAAATGGTACATCAACTGTGGAGAAGGAACCAACACAAAGGCAGAGCTTTTGGGAGTTTGGGCTACACTTACTTTGGCCAATATGTGGTCTATCCAAAAAATTCAGATTCTAGGGGATTCCAAGGTAATTATAGATAGGTTAAATCAAAAGAGTAACCTCTAGGAAATTGATATTGAAGGATGGAACAAAAAAACCATGGATCTGGCCAACTTATTTCAAGGTATTAGCTTTCATCATATTTACAGAGATTTCAATAAGGAGGAAGACCTATTATCTAAACAAGCTCTCTTGGAACTGGAAGGCAGATTATCCTTTTACCAATGGGTAGATGTGGTTGGAGGACCGCTTACTCATTTAAACATCCTTGAAATATCCTCAGTATGATGTGCATCCATCTTATATTTCAGCTTGTAGTGGACATTATATATGTTTTGTAATTCTGAAGTGTTAAGTTTTCACGCTATTGGTTGCCTTTTGGCTTTTTGAGGATTAGTTTATATTATGGTTACTTGTAGATGCATTTTGTATAGAGCTGAACATAATGATCCATAGTTATAAGGATCCTTGATGTTGTAAAAAAAATTATACTTTAATATAAGAGCGAATTTTCTATTGGAAAAAAGTATGCCTCATGTGGTTGTTGTTCGTATATATAAAATTTATCATTTTTATTTTTTATTTTTCTCTTTATGTGGTTATTGTCTTCCTCAAGTGTTAAGTATGCATGTTGTGTTTTTTGTTCTTGACATGGATATTAAGAGATGAATAAAGTGACATTGTTGTATTATGGAAAAGTATTTTGCTTAGAATCTAAGTAAGAACACACAACCCTTAGGAGGTTATGTCTATCTTAAGTGTCCAGACACATGAAATGCTAGGACTCATGTTTCACATGTGTTTTAAAATAGGACACATGCCTAACACATGCCCTATATGTGTCTCGACATGTTCGTGGAAAAGATACACGTGGGGTCTCTAAAAGGTAGTTTTCACTTATTTTTCTTACTTTCAACTCTAGGGAATGAGCTATCATGGTTTTTCGTTATGTATGTGAAGCATAAAATTGAGATTTGAAGGGATTCCAAGTTCTTTGAAGGTGAATTCATAAAAAAAAAATGTTATTTTTCCACAACAACATTTCTTTTTAATTTATCCCACAAAAATCATGTCTCAATCATCAAGGGTAGTTAGCAAAGGTCAAAGGAAAGGGAGGAATGCTCTACTCATGTTGGCTCCCCTCCTTCAAATTCATCTCACTCTACTAGTGTTTCATCTACTACAAGTGGAGTTACATGTATAACTTCCAATGTTGAAAAAAACTCAGTCGTAGTAAGATATCATGCTCAAGAAGAGAAGTATCCATTTTGGAAGTATGTAAGAAGAAATCAAGGGCCCGAGAATTTTTTTTTTGTGGGAGGGAAATTTGTTTGGATATGTAATTTCTACAGAATTCAATACAAGAGAACGATTACTGAGGTAAGGGCTAGTTATTGGCCCTTGACTATGGACTTGGAGCATGCAAGTAACAACTACCAAACAAAAATAAATGGAAAGAGAGGATAATATTGGCTTAGGGAAGGTGGCAACAACAAGTAGGAAAAATAAAAGTTAGGATCCTCTTCCATTCTTGAGGAATCCATTTAGTAGATTTGGGAGTTGGATTGCCATTCAACCAACACAAAAGTGGCCTAGTCGAAGTGGTGGTCCAATGGAAAAGTATTTAAATGAGAGAAGTGATATGAGGTTGATCTTACCATTGGGTTCCTTTTCTATCTCAACTTCATTTCATCCAATGTTCACTGTCTTCTTTTTTTATTTAGATGTGTCAAGCTCTAGTTGAAAGAGCTCCAACTAGGTATGTGCCTCAAAGTTTAGAGAAGCTTAGAACCACATTATTGGTTAAGGAAAATAAAGAGGTGGCTAACATCCTAGAGCCTATTAAATCATCATGGCTACCATTTGGTGTCAATATTGTTTAGTATGGATAGACGAATGTAGCACACCATCCAGTCATGAATATCATGGTGTCTTCCCTAAATTGACTAGCTTACTTAAAAGCGGTGTATGCTCTTGGAAAATAAAATGATGTGCAATATATCCATGAGTTGTTCACTAAAGTTATTCAATATAGGTGTTAATTCTTGTGTGAAAATTATTACATATAATGCACATGTTTTCAAGGTTGTTGGCATGATTGTGGAAGATAAATATCCATAGATATTTTCAACGACTCATTTTTTATTCTTTAAATTTAGTTCTTGAATCTATTTCTTCAGAGGTGACGTGGATGGGAAGTCTTATTGATGATGTATACCATATCCAAAATTTTGTACAAAAACACACCAAGTACCTCAAAATCTATAAATAATACAATCATATTCTATCATTATTGAAGATTGCAGATACTTAGTTTGTCTCCTCTTTCATTATTCTTAAGAGGTCAAGGGAGGTCAATACCACTCTTGGGGCCATGGTTATTTCAAATTTTGGGGGTTTTTTTGGAGACAAACATATGGAACTTCTTCAAAAAATGTCAAGGATAGAGTTTTAGATGATGGTTGGTGGGAGAGGGTAGATCTTACCATTAAGAACATGGATATGATCATTTCTTTGTTTTGATTTGCAAGAACAAACCAACCCTTCTTAGGAGATGTTTATGAGGGGTGGGATTACATGATTTTGTAAGTGAACATTGTTACTTTATAGAATGAGCACTGTGAGTATGAGACATCATAAAATATCTTATTCACCACCATACATGATATTATTATAATTAGGTGGGATACTAATTATACTTCTTTTCACTGCCTGGAGCACTCATTAATCCCAAACATGACAATCATCATTGTCTCAATGGTATGACTTCATGCAAATTCCATCCTCGCATGGATGGAAATATTTCATGGGGATGAAGGAAGCATTTAGAACGATATATTAGGATATATCATCCCTCGATGACGGGGATGAGTTATTCATAGATTTTTCCACTAGCAATCATATATTTGGAGGCCATGGTGTGATCAAAGACAGGGGGTTTGAAAATCTTTATGATTGGTGGTAATGTCATGGGGAAACATTCCATATTATACATCATTTATCCATGAGTCTCCTCTTTTAGGTTATTTCATCCTCTTGTTTTGAGAGGAATTGGAGAACATATGTGAATTTGTATAGTTTGAAGAATAGCAAGTTCGAACATTCTAGGGAATAGAAAATGGTGTATTTTCACTCCAACCTCTATCATTTAAATGGGGAAGGAAAAAGATGTGGAATGTGTATCCTCATGATATGGTTTTGGATAACAGTGTTGAGTTGGAATTATAAAACTTGGATCTTAATTAACTATCCTTAGAGCTAGTCACTTTTGAGGATGGTGATCATATTGAGGGGTCATCCTCCACAATAGCAAATGCATATCTTGGATTGGGTATAGAAGAGGATTATGGAAGAGATATTAATGGTGGTGGTGGTGATTTTCATGATTCTAACATGGAGGAGGTCTATTGACTATCACAAGGAATGAGATTTTTCAATCTATGGTTCTAGTATCAACCCTATTTTGTGTTTTGCATTGGAAATTCCACCTATAGTTTTGGTCACTTAGTATCTATGTAATACATTTTGATTTTGATAAATTAATGAGAAAGTTGCACTTTATGATTCTAATTTCTTGTATGTTTATCATGTAATCATCATTAATATAGTAACTATTTGTATTGACATTTTGTAAATATTCTAGTTTCAAAAAAAAAATATTTGTCTATACTTCATTTTTGTATTTGTAATATATATATATAATGTGTCCCGTGTGTACTGCTTATGAGGTCAAGATGCCATGTGTTAGGATACTTATAATGTGTCCCCTACTTCCTCCATGCCGTATGTTCTCATATCACATGACTTAGATTAGAAGGAAGATAATGGATTCACGAGTTGGACCAATGATGAGTTTTCCATTTATGGTTCCAAATATATGGATCAAAGATTTTTCCATAACTATATTTAGCATATTTAGCATCAATAATGGCTATATCCAAACACATAAATTCCATAGTGTGAAGTGGAATGCGATTTTTCAAATTTATGAATGTTTTCAAATGTATAAGTAGTATTTTGAAAGTGTGTGAAAGGAATAAAATGATCTACCCATACATCTATATATAAGAGGGTTGAATATGTAAACTCTATGGATTAATCATGTGTAAAATTATCTCAACCTTTTTATTCGGAGAGTATGTAAGCACTATGGATTTTCACTCAACCTATTTAAACATATAAAATTCCTAGTTTGATTTTTCTCTCGAATGTAATGCATGATGAAATTTTTATCATAGTTTAGCTTTTATATAAATAGGAACTTAATTCGTAATCTTATCTTACTTTACTAACTAATATATATATGGTTTATTCCGTGTTCATAAAATGACAACGCGCCATATATACACTGGAAGCTTAATGTAAAATAGTTGTACAAAGTATTATGACATCAAATTATTATTATCTTGATAACTAATGGGTATTTTACATCTACCCTATTTTTGTTTTTGTAGGTTGATAGTTTCCATAGAATTGGAATGTCATATTGTACGATGAATCCTTCTTATATATGTAGGGATAACGGTTTCCTTCAATTTTGTTCGGTTAATATCTACACTAGTTAATGATCGCAGAGTCACCTCATTAGTTCTCTACTGACTAACTTTATTTCCTTTTTTGTTTTAATGTATAATTTTTGAGGAGGCTATGCATTCGATTCCTTATTCATTGCTCTTAGGCACCCATAAAGGTCATCTTAGTGCACCTTAGTGGTCCCCGTTAAGAACCCAAGTGTACTTCCCAATGGGATAATAAAAAAACTTCCCAAGCACCTTCCTTGGCTACCACAATTCCTTGGGAGTGCTACCAATTGAAAAAATGGGTTCAATTTCCCTTTGTCTCTTTATTAAATACTCACAACTAATTTCCCCATACACCAATAATTTCTAAATTGGTGAGATAATCAATATTAATTGGGATTTTTGTTACTTACACCATGCCCACACGGATGCTATTTTACATAAATATAAGGGATGTTGATATGGATATGTTGGAAGGAATTTGGGGTAGCAATGAGAATAACAAAATAGAATCTGTAGAAATAAAAAAGAAGAAATAATATTCCAAGAATATCGATGGTGTCTAAAGGCACCGTTTCATCACTTAATCGTAGTGTATTGTAATCAAAACATCACAATGCATCATTGAATACACATTATTTTACACATATATCATCGACCCGTGGGGTTCTTTATTTATAGTCTTTTTGTCTAAACAATTTCCTTAAAATGGGTAAGATCTGGTTCACAAATAACAATCGATGGTTGTAACAGTTTCCAACAAACCCACGTTGTCTTTTCATCTAGCTAACTTTTGTAGTTGACCC
Source organism: Picea glauca (assembly GCA_000966675.3). Classification (NCBI taxonomy): domain Eukaryota; kingdom Viridiplantae; phylum Streptophyta; class Pinopsida; order Pinales; family Pinaceae; genus Picea; species Picea glauca. The sequence goes on along the minus strand of JZKD02S2071240.1, from coordinate 47,355 downwards.
TACCATCCAATCATCCAACACATAGTTGATTGCCTGACAGGTCGATCCATTGACCGGATGTCTCCAACTACTAGTCGACTACTCGAACGACTATCGCTAGTCATTCGTCTATTGCTCGATCGAATGTCTCCAACTATTATTTGACTGCTCAAATTAATATCTATCAGTGGAATGCTCAGTCGATTGTATCCATTAGAGGTGTGATGAACCATAAAAAATTGAGGTTCTATAACCCCTCATTAGCAAATGGTTTTGGAGGTTTAAGAAGTGAAATTATGTCATCAAGACAACCCTACATAATTGTAGCTTCTTGAAGCCCACGCATATCATGTAGATTAACAAACTTAGCTTCAGACAATGATTTTGTAAATATATCATCAATATAATCATCGATTTTGTAATAGAAAAGAGTGACAACCTTATATTGAACTAACTATCTCATGTAGTGAGCATGAAGTTCAATGTGCTTCATTTTATTGCAAGAAAAAATATTATCAACAACCTAAATTGCATTTTGATTGTCATAATAGAGGGTAGTCTAGGCCTAAAGAAGAAACCCTCTTCAAGGATAACATCTTATAGCAGATATTTTTATGGAGCCCCCCAAAAAAATTGTCCCTTATATGTTTATAGAGGAGGTGTTACCAGAGGAATTCGGGAAACATTTTTAACATTGGTGTGCCTAAATCAATTGAACACACCAATTCTCTTACAAAACATAATGCCTTGATTCTTAACAAGTAAAGAATATATATAACCATTATTAATCTAAAATAATAAAATATCACTTTTTTTTTTATCAAAAATAAATCATATCTTAGTGCTCCCCAATAATAAAGCATACCTCCTTCATGGGTAACCCTGGGATGGGGTGTTAATGCTTTCATCATGAGGAAAAGCTTGAGACTTGTGTCCCTTTCCACTCATCCCTTCCATATACATCAAGGGTGCATGGAGGGAAAGTATACTATTTATAATATCCAAAGAATTAATTTGACAAGTAGTTTGAAAAGTGTGGGGAGTGTCATGGCTCCAACTCTTGGTATAGTTGTTGAGAAAGATACTTATCACCAAGGATTTCTAGCAATTACTCTAGTTGATGCTAATATTATGGCAGACAGATACAACATGATGTCAATGAATTCTGACAATCGATCTTGCTCGATATGTTTCCACCAAAGGCTTAATTCATTCAGGTTCCTTTGGATGCATGAGATTAGTTCTCGGGCTTCCTTGATTGTTGTCGCTGGTTCTATCTCTCTTTAAATGGCACAAGATCGATAACTTGGAAGAGTTCGCCAGGGTAGAGGATCATGGTCTAACGGTGGAAGAAATCCAACAAGTTGCATCAAACACATCAATGATTGGTGTTCATCAAAGGGGGACTCTAGAGCTGGAAGAAATGCAGGTGCATCAGGAGGAGACCATATTTTGGGGATGTACAGTAGAATGGGTGGAGGAGTTAGCTTCACCTATGGAGGATTTGGAGGTTCACAGTGAAGAAAAAAAAATTATCCCTCCATGTAGAAAGGGCTTCCACCTAAAGCATCCAAAGAAATCCAACAAAATAATTCCTTTGAACCTTCATAATGAAAACTAGTGGATGAGCATATTCAACTCATATTTTAAGTTCAAGGGGAGGTGGTGGGCTTGAAACTAAAAATGTAACAGTTAGATGCCAAGATATCCTTGGTACTAGAACTGTGTTCTTGCCTCTTGACCCACCAACACACCGAGAATCAGGACCTTGAATGTGTGGCCACCCAAATGTGACTATTCTCTTGCATCCAAGTCATTCATTCAATCCGTAGGGAGCTCAAGACAATGTCAAGTCTCAATCTAGTCATGATTTTCCAACTTAAGATTGAAACCTTAGTTTTTGTTTTATTTCTTTTCTTATGTCCTATAGTCAGTTTATTGTTTTAGTCTTGCAAAGAACATATGAAATTTTTTTCCTCCATGGGGATGTTAACATTTTGATTCTGGGTGAGTCTTAGGCTAGTTTCCAATCTTGGCGACCCAAGCCTCATCTAACTCTGCATGTAATTTCCATGACTATTTGAAGCTAATACAATTTCTAACTTACCAATAATAATAATGAAGTGAACCAGTGTGTGTATAACGAACACACCATAATTGATCTGTATTTTATGAGAAAAAGGAAATGAACACAAATTATTATCATTATTAACACATAGACACAAAGAAAAATAATTGAGATACAATAAAACTAGCTTCTATTCAATAAAGAAATATGTTGAAACTCTAAAACGCAGAGTGAAAACAAGCTTTCTAGAATGGTGGTGGCTTATCGCTATGAAGAGATGTGACAATTACGCTCATTCGCAAGAAGATGATTACAATGAGGCTCTCAAATCCTTTTTACAATAAACATGAATTCCAAAGCCCTAGAAATCCAAAAACCTAACCCTAGGAAATGAAGCGCCAAAAGTCACGTGGGCCCTCGTTGGGGTAAGTTAGTACATCAACTTCCCGGGGTCGTAAATTTTGCATACAATCTCCATTTTAGGCGCATGATATCCCATTAGAAAGGTCTATCCATGGAATACAAATTATACAGTCAAAATATAACTTTGTCTATAGTTTGATTGTACCAATCCCTAAAAACCCTGTTTAGGGCCTCAAAATGGCCTGGGAAGTTCCGGACCCGAAAACTAGGAAAAAAAATGCCAAACTAAAAAACTGCTAAGATGAGCTAGTTGGAATAGGTGGGTGGCCATTGATATCCACCTAGATTAATCATCCCATCTTAGGAAACAATGGTCTCCATTACGTTGATTTCCCCCTTCAAATGAGGAAATTTTTGCTGAATTTGGCCTCGAGTGAGCCACTTTCCGTGGTGCAGGAGCTACCCTGCTTTGACAACCCGATAAAGTTGGATCCTCTTTCTGGTGAGTGCCCTTGACCTGTGTGTCGACAATATGATCAGTGGAGGCATGTTCCATACAGTTAGGGTTGAGCTCTGTTGGTGTCAAATGTTCTGCTATCTCTGAGGTGTCCAATAATGGTGGAAAATATGGCCAAAGGAGATCCACTTTGAACACTAGGTGCAAGCCAAGGAAGGGGGAAATGTTGAGCTGAAAATAATTCTCTCCCACAACCTTGGTGATGGTGTAAGGTCCATAAAAGAGAGGAAAAATCTTTTGATGGGGGCTTGCAAAGAGTTCTTTCTACAAGTGCAACCAAACTTCAGTTTGAGAATGGGACAAGTCTTCCTGGGTGGCCATAAAGGGTAGTGAAACATCCATGGGACCCAATGGTTGAAATCCTAGCCCCACCTGAAAGGGAATGTGGTTGGTTGAGCTATGTATGGATCTGTTTTAGCTATGTTAAACATAGGGAAGACTCTCATCCCATGTGCAGGGATGCTTGGAATTGTACATGCACAGGATATGCGCGATCATCTAGTTGAATACCTTAGTTTTTACATCCATCTGGAGGTGGAAGGTAGTGGATTTAGTGAGATTGGTGTCTAGCAGTGACCAGAGGCTCAACCAGAATGTGATGAGGAACCAGCTATCCCAATCTACGATAATGGTTTTTGGTATCCCAAAATTTACCCACACTCTTTCAAATTAGAGCTTGGCAGTGGCCTCCATTGTGATTCTCTTCTTGTAGACAACCATAATTTCCATATTGGAAAAGTGATCAACAACCAAGAAAACATAGTCATTTCCCCACTTGGTGGATGGAAGGCCCGACATGTAGTCCATTGAGATGGATTCCCAGGTCTTGTCAGGAGTAGGAAGAGGGGTGTACATGCCTTATTTCTTAGAGGCCAATTTGGCAATAACACAGGAAGTGAAAGACCTGATATACTTGGTGACATCCTATCAAATTTTCGGCTAGTAGAAATGTCGTTGCAACACTGCCACTGTCTTTTCTACACCGAAATTTCCTACCACCCGACTGCAGTGGGATTCCCAAATCATATTCACTCGCTCGCTTGATGGAACACAGAGATGGCCCAAATGGCACAATATCTCATCCTGAATATGTAAATTAGTGACAATTGTGTTTACATATGGTAGGTGGTGGCGAAGTCAATATCTTTCTCGTAGAGGTGGGGCCATCTAGAGGTCTTGTGGTTGCAAGAGTCTACTACCATGGTGAGTGTCGTGACTTGAGGTCGGATGAGGAAATCAATGATGCAGTTGGTACTTCATGTATTATACTTGATGTTGAGGTGGAACTAGTGCAAGTATGTGGACCACTTCTTATGGCGGTCATTCTGTAATTTTCCTTGTGTCTTCATGAATTGCAACGACTTATGATCAGTGTGGATGAATGTTTGCTTCCCGAGAATGTAATTCCTCCACTGGTGGTAGGATTTCACAATGGAGTACATTTATTTTTCATAAGTAGGGTACTTAAGGATGACCTATGATAGTGTCTCACTATGATAGCCCATGGGGTGGCCATGCTAAGTGATAATTGCGCTCACAACATAGTCTGAAGCATATGTCTCGATATCAAAGGGATGTTGCAGGTCACGTAATGAAATAACTTGGGTTGAGCACAAGAGATGATTCAAATCATTGAACACTTATTTTTGGGATAGGCCCCAACAAAATTTTCCTTACTACCATCCTTGGTTACTTGGTTGAGGGCCCATACAATATGGAAGAATCTCAACATGAACTTGCAATAGAAATTATCAAGGCCTAAGAAGATCCAAATCTTAGTGAGTGTGGTTGAGGCTGGCCAGTCATGGATGACCTATATCTTGGCTATATCTACATGAAAACCATGCTCATCAACAATGTAGCCTAGGTACTAGACCTTATTCATGCTGAAGAAGAATTTTTCCAAGTTGGCATATAGCTTGTGTTGCCACGGAGTGTGTAGAACTTGTTGAATATGCTACAAGTGTTCTGCCCAAGTCTTGTTGTAGATGAGGATGTCATCCAAATACACCATTACAAAACAATTGGTGAAAGGTCACAAGAGATCATCCATCATTCTCATGAAAGTTGTTGGAGCATTTTTCAAACCAAAGGGAATGACCAACCATTCAAAAATACCTTATTTTGACTTGAAGGAAGTGTTCCATACATCTGTCTGCTCTATTGGGACTTGATGGTAGCCAAAGTTTAGATCATTCTTACTGAATTATTTCCCCCCCTTGCGATGATCAAGGAGATCGTCGATTCAAGGAATTAGGTACTAGTTCTTGATTGTAATTTTATTTAGGGTCCGATAATCAACAAAGAGTCACCAAGTTCCGTCTTTATTCTGCACAAGCACAATTGTGATTCTACAAGGTGATTATATGGGTCAGATGTGCCTCTTTTGGAGTAGTTATTGGATCTGACTCTTCATCTCCTCATTTTCTAAAAGAGAGAAGCGATAGACTGGCCCATTGGGTAGCGATGTGTCAGGGGCCATATCAATGGAATGCTTCACCTGGAAGTGCAGAGGTACCCCAGTAGGTGAGGAGAAGATGTCTTTGTATTCTTCCACGACCTTATCCACTTGCTTCTGCTGCATGGAGAGGTCGACCATGGAGGTCCTGGATGTGGATACAATATTTTGCTCACTCTGAGAGTGAATCACAAAGAAGAAAAAATTCCTAGTATGAGAGATGAACTTCCTACATTGCTTAGCAAAGATCAAGGAAATGGAACTAAGTGAGACTACCTTAGGTATCATGTACAATTTCATGTTCAAAGTAATAATAACATTGTGAGGCCTAGAATCATATACAACACTATCTTTCCATAAATAAGTTTGGACCAAAATAAAATCACAATCTTCAAGGGAAGCAACAACACACAACACCTCATCTTTTAAGGGCTTGATGTTGTATGACAACTGACATTGTTGGATGACGTGAAGATCGCTTCCTTGGTGGAGCCATCAGATGGTGTAGGGATGTGGGTGCGGTGTTTTCAGAAAGGCAAGTCACTTGAATACCTCCATTGATATGAGGTTCTTATGGCTACTGTTATCAATGATGAAGTGTAGTGGGTTTCCTTTCACCCACATCTGTGAATGAAAGAGGCGCTCACCTTCCTTTGGCTCATTAGGTTCACCGGGATAGATCTTGGTGGTAGCAATGGTGGCACTGGGTTCTGCATCAATGATCTGTCTCCCCTTTTCTGGTTCTCAGTTAGAGTCGGAACCCACATATGATTCATAGGATTTCAACTCAGCCACCAATCACTGCTTTGAGCGGAAATTAATAGTGTTATGCCCAAGGCTCTTATGGAAGTTGCACCACTTCTTGATATCTTTCTTTGTCTTTCCATTTTCCTTATTTGTTTACGGCTTAGAATGGTTGTCCTGATGTATCCCAAGAATCGTGTATTGGTGTACAATATCTTTGACTCATTTCTTTAAGATCTTGACATTGATGAGTTTAATAAAAATTTTGGGACATTATGCATTTGGGAATGATAAAAGTTTTCTCCATCTCGTAATATAGCTTTCATCGAAGTGAAATATTTGCATTCTCATTTCTTTGCATTGTTTAGAGTCGATCAAAACATCATTTAGTCCAATCCATTTTCCTCTTGAGTAAACAACAAGCTTAAAATCAAGCGCTAAACTAAAATTTATCAGACATTTTTACATTTTTTGTTAGCAGACCTACATTAGCTTAAGGTGTAGGGACTTGGAATAGGTTGAAAGGATGACTTTCTAAAGTTGTCAAACAAACTTAGCATCTTTCAATAGGGAGAGAAAATACAATTTTCGTATAGGCTTACTTGGATCCCCCTCTTACACAGGGGTTACACACGAGGTCGTGTTCGAGAGAGTTATGGAGATTATCCCTCCATGGTTCAACCGTTTGGAGTAGTCAAATTGTATATTGGGGGTTCTTATTGAGGCTCAACTAGCTTCATTTGGTCTCGGTGCTTCATGAATTTCGAATTCGTTCAGGGTCCTCTGGAGTTCTACCGGTCCACTTGTCCTCAGTTCTCTCAAAATATTTCAAACTTGTTATCCTTCCCATACGTTCGGACTGGACTGTCGACTGTACCTTCCTAGGGGATGACTGTGAGTTGGTAACCTTAGTAGCCATAATTTTCAGGGTCTTACATAAGGTGACGGTGAAGGGAAGTCTCACTGTACCTACAACAGACGTTGGTCAAACTCACTTGGGCTCCTTGGAGGGTAAATGCACAATTACTGCATGGAAGCTTGCACCAAGGTGTAAGTCCGTTAAGTAGGTCACCAATGTAACTGATCCACCCGCTCTATCCCCACCCCTTCCTATATTGATTTCGTGACGTTGGATTTCATCATCAACTAGTGGTTTCATTATGGGAAGTTTTGTTTGATTGTTTGCTTCTTAGATTCATAGCGTGTGTTCTTTGTTTTACTTAGTGGAACTTAGTTCGAGTCAGCGTTAATGGAATCAACACCTGGGAGTACCAATGGAGGAACCCCTTGTCCCGGGGAACCTTTCACTTTTCCTTCTTTTGGAAACATTGGTCCTCTGTACATTGCCACACTGAGTCTTCCGGGACTCACCATCGGATTACCGGTTTGGTTGTTCCCCACTCCGGTGATCTCGAATCTTCTCAGTGCTTCAGTTGCACCTAATTCTTCAGATGTAATTACACCACCCACACATCAACCTCATGTCAAATTTTCACCTTCTTCACCGATTAAGCCTCCTTCCCTTTCTCCTTCTTCACCTAGTGAAATCTCTAAAGCAAGTAGCCATGTTGATAAGAAGAAGAATAAATGGAAAGAGAAGAAGAAGAAGAACCTGAAAAGGACCAAGCCTCCAACCATATCAGATGTTGGATCCAAGAAACCAACTACTATTAATCGTACTGGGAGTGTTGATGAGGTCAAAAAGATTAAAACGAAGAATCTGAATCCCAAATTCCCTTGTAGTCTTTGTAAGGGTGACCACTTTAAGAGGGATTTCCCTAGTATTCCAAAAGTATTAAAAATGTGGTCCTCCACATCATCAGCCTCTGCTAGACATGCTGGTGATGCCCCATCAACTAGTGACGTTAAGGTTGGTAAGTATAAGACAACTATCAAATTTCCTTGTATGTTATGCGAAAGTGATCATTATTCTCACCTTTGTCCTCATATGGATGAAGCTTCTTCTCTTTTGGAAAATCTTCAAATTCCAATTGGTTATCGTAAGATTTACCCAAAACCATCATTAGTTGATGGAATGGTCAATCTGGTTCAATCCTCGGTCAGTCTAGTTGATCAGGTGGTCAATCTAGTTTCATCCTTCGTTGATCCACTAACCAAAGTAATTGATACAGTTCAATCATTGATCATCCCCACTTTTCATATGAAAGTGAAACCCAAGTGACTGATCTAGTCCTGTCATTGATTAGTCCCACCCTTCATTTGAAGAGTGCCAACATGGTCAATCCCACTCTTCTTCTGACGAGTGCCAAAGTGGTTACTCGGGTCCCTTCATTGGTCAGTCCAGTTGATCATGTCGTCAATCTGTTCAAGTCCTTAGTTGAACTAGTTGACAAAGTGGTTGATCCGATCCCATCTTTGGTCAATCCCACTCTCCCGTTAGAGAGTGCAACCTAGGTGGTCGATCCGTTTCCACTTGTTGACCCCATTCTCCCCTTGGAGAATGAAATCCAAGTCGTTGATTTGACGTCATTATCAATCGATCCTACTCTCTTGCTAGAGAGTAAACCTGATTCTACCCACATTTTTCTTGTTGATACAGAATCTATCGTGCTAGGGGGTAATCCTCCTTCTCCTACAAAACCCCTTCCATGTAATGAGGCCATCCTTTTTGATTGGGGTCTGCTAACTAGACCTCGTCTTCCCTCTCACATTCCTTTCAAGATTATAGTACAGGTTTGTGGTCGGGAGATTCCTCATGCGCTGATAGATGAAGGTTCACCCGTTAGTATTTTGTCCTCTATTTCTTGGCAAGCTTTGGGTTATCTGCAGCTTGTGCCGGTTACCGAGACTCCTTTCAATTTTAATAGAAGAACCATTCACCCTTTAGGATTCCTTACTCAGTTTCCTATAACTTTGGGAGGGAAAATTGTCTTTATTGATGTTATGGTAGTCCAAGACCCCTTGGATTTCGATTTACTCCTTGGGAGAGATTAAGTCTATGCCATGAAAGCTATTGTGTCCACTTTTTTTCGTCTGATATATTTCTTTCATGATGGAAGAATTGTGGCTATTGATCAACTTTCATGCGTTGGTCCTAACTTGATTACCAACCTAATGACCTCCCTAAACAGGTCTTATATGCAGTCGGTATCACCCTGCCATACGTCAATTATGTGGCGTTCTCTCCCATGACTTCAAATTTAGATGACTTAGATCCAATAGTTGACATGGTGATATCTTTGGTAGGGCTATTGGAGCCTGATCTCCTTACCCCTATCACGGACCTTGACATGTGTTCCTTCTAGAGTGTTTTTCTTCTGTCTAGTGAAGATCTCTTAGAAGCCATGTTCGACTTTTGTTCCTTGACATGGTGTCCTTCTAGAGAATTTTCCTCTTAGAAGCCATGATCAAGATGAAATCTATGAGCACGGTTTTCTAATTTCAGTCCCATTAAAAAATGAAACCATCCTTGAGGATAGTTTTCGTGTCTCTGTAGCCACCTCGTTAAAAAATGAAACAAAGATCTGGGGATTGAACTCGGAACCTTGAGCATAGTTTTCCCTTCTATGTGGCAAGCTCATTAAAAAAATGAAATAGAGGTCATGAGCATAGTTCTTTTCCTGTGTCAAGATCGTTAAAAAATGAAACAATCACCTCTCTCGTCGAGTCGAGTCTTTAGCTAGATCTCATAGATGCTGAGTCGAGTCTTTCATTAGGTCTCGTATTTGAACCTTCATTTCATCCACTTGTATCCTTTTTATCCATCTAGTACAAAAATTGGTGACAACCTCAAAGTCAGTGAATAAAATGAAGCTTGGGGGGGCATGTCTCCAGCCTTTGATTACCATTCTGGAGTTAAGCCACTAGCTTTTCACGTTGGGGGCAGAGTACCAGCCATCCATGGGTATCGCTACCTTTGGAAATTACGTTGGGAATTTACAAGAATAGTTTAATTTTGTTTCAAGATTGTTTGAAAATGAAACCAATAATGAGCTTAGCCTTTTTTCTTTCTTGTGCTCGTAAAAAACATGAGAATGCAACCAAGTAAACTTTTATCTCTTTTTTCGGACTCACATGGATAACAAAAAAGGAACCCCCTGGACCTAACATGAAAAGATTGCCGAGTTATCTTTCTTCCTTTCACACTTGTTAAAAGGTTTGAAAGGGCATCTTTCGAGTGATAATTTATCTTTTTTTCGACCTTGCAATACTAACATCACGAAAAAGGAACCTCTTGGAGTCATCTTTAAGGTCTTTTCAGACTCTCTAAACATGAAAAGATTTCCGAGTGATCTTGCTTCCTTTCACACTCATTAAAAGGTTTGAAAGGGCATATTTTGAGTGATAATTTATCTCTTTTTCGGCCTCGTGAGACTAATATTATGAAAAAGGACAACCCTGGAGTCGTCTTTAAGTTCTTTTTAGACTCTCTAAACATGAAAAATCATCGAGTTTACCTTCTCTGGACTCGTTAAAAAAATCATACGTTGAAGGGCCCATATGGGATCGAACCTTTACTTCTTCCAGTTTGTTAAACAAAGGAAGAGGGACTTACTGAAGGTGATTTATATCAAGCATGTGTTATCCTCCTCGAGATCGTAAAAATAAAAAGAGGTACTCATCTATCTAGATTGGGGGGAAGTTTTTTGGAAGAAAGCCAAGCAGTTTTTGAAAACATCACAAGTCATTCTTATGGTCACCCTTGAACACGACACTTTGTATTCACATACATTTTAATCCGCTGAACCTCTGCACTGAACCAATCCTCTGAGTTTATTTACTCCTTTGGGTCACCCGACGAAAGTCACAATATCCACTGCATTATCATGTTTTGGTTGATGTCATGTTTCTACTGTTTTGCCTCAGTGTTCAAGTGAAGTATCTGCCTTGAGAGTCAACCATCACAAATTTCCTGTTTCAATACCCGTGTCATTCCATGTTCATTTGATCCACCAATTTACATCTCTGTGTCAGTTTCGTGTCATTGATGGGGGATACATCAAGGCCCTCCTTCGACGAGTATGTTCATGTCGACTTAAACACATTATCCGAGAATTAGACTTAGAAACCAGTTAGTACCTTGGGACCTACATGCCTCAATGGCATGCCTTCTCTCTTCCAACAATAGGTTTACATCATTGACCTCTGAGCAGATGATTCCACAGATGTTCGACTTCAACTCATCTATTCACTTTCACTGGAATGTACTAGGTTACCTTGGGAATCATTGACATCAATGGTGATTTCCCTCGCACTTGTTAACGGTTTACCTCATTGATCAGTAATCAAGTGGTTTCTGCCATGTTCAACATCAAGACATATATTCACATCGTTAGACTTGTACTGCATCAGGATCGGTAAGAATACCCTGGGTTGAGTGATCACTCTGATATGTACTTTGTCCAGGTTGCGACATAGTTTCTCTTGAATATTGACACATATACTGTCACATAGATCCACTTTGTATTGGTATGTGGCTATGTCTTGGTGTCTCGTAGATTAAGTGTGTATTTTTCGTGTCTACGATCAATTCATGTCATGGAATTATAGATCCACATTGTATCTTTGGTGGCTATACCTTTTTGTTAATACAATTATGGGTCCGTAGTGTATTTTATGGTAGCCATACCTTGCAAGTCTTTATCACCCAAGCATAGGTATGCATTCTTTGGGTTTGAAACATATCATAACATTTTCCTGATGGTTTTATGCAGCTTATACCATGTTCTTTGAGTCCATACCCTTGCTCGAAAAATTCTACAAAGTACTTGTTGAAGAGCTCTAGGATCAGAGATCATCTTGGACTGGGCGAAGACAAACATCATTAAAAAGGTTCATATATTCTTCCTTTTCTCTATATATTATCTTAGCTAGGTTTAAAGGGATGTGAGTGATCAATGTTAGCACCTTTTTGTCTTGGTCTTAAGAGTCTAAGGTTCAAGAGGAGATTCACCTGTCCGCGGGGGGATTTTCCTGTAACAATGGTGGCTTGATGTCAGCTTAAAACTTGAACAGTGCAACCTCCTTGCATATCATTTGTTAGAGGAGCTTCTTCCCCATTTTTTCAAGCCATCAGAACATTCTCTTATTAGTTCAGAAGTAAATTGGAGGAAATTCCTAAAAGACCAAATAAGGACCACCTTTCAAAACTTAAAGACTTTTGTCTTTGTTTGGTTTTCTATACCTTTCATAACATTATAGTGTTTGACCTCCTGCTTCTATCAATGGATACACCTCAATAGAAGAAATCTCACAAGGGTGGGACTATAGTAAAGACTTATCCTTTTGAAATGCACCCACTTAATGTTGAGCCTTTGATCCGGGAGGTATTCCAAAGGGTTGGTTTCCTATCTTTCTATCAAAACATGGAGAGGGGACATCGTGAAGTAGCCAGGGAATTTTCTTTAAAATTTGATGGAACTAAGACTAAGGTAGGAACCCTTGAGTTGGAGGTATCTGAGGCCACCATTACATGAGCCACTGAGATACCCAACATTGGTGAAAGGTGGTTCAAATCTATGACTCTCAATGCATCCCTATTAAGGATTTCCTCAAGCCAGATAATCAGAAAGATAATTTGTCCAAGGGAGTGGCTAGGAGCCACTTGGTTGAGGGTTTTAAGAAAATGTTGAAAGTTATCCAGAGGTATTTTACATGAGAGCGCATATTGAACATGATATACCAGTATCACATTAGGCTTTTTCTACACTTCATAGGAAAGGATTTAATAAATATCCCCTTCTATTTGTTTAGAAGTATGGGGAAAATGGCTGATAGGGTCCAAACCAAGTCCAAGGCTTTGGAAACTAGTGTTTTCCACTCAGGGTTGATCAAGATGCTTGTAATGGAATACTTGAAGAAAATAAACCTCACTTGGGAACAATTCATTGTCTCTACTAATCTGCAGCTAGATGTAGCCTATACCCTTCAATCCAAGGTGCAGATCCCTTTGCCAACTAGTAGTGTTTCCCAAGTAGAAACAAGCAAAAAGAGAAAGGGAAAACACATTTCCCAAGACAAAGAAGTTACTAAGAAAGTTGAAGAGAAAGAAAGGGAAGCCCATCACTCCCCACAAAGGGAACTTTCACCTCAGCCTGCACATGAACTAGAGGAGGTTCCCTTAGTAAAAAATACAGCCAAAAAGGGGTTAAAATTGCATTTTACTTCACCTACTATTATCGGACTAATCGGCAGGTGAGGACACTAACAGATCTCCCTAGATCCACCTGGATCTAGAACAAAACAAGACAAAACATGACACTTTCCTTAAGTTTTAGATATTGAATTTACTAACTAAAGAGAGATGAGTGACATACCGTTTAAATGTCGCTTCCTCTCGCCATCGCCATCGCCATCCTAGCTCCATTCCAATGCTCATACAATGATGAACCTGTAAAAGAATACAACCAACCAAAGTGATATTAATAGCATAAACTCAATATAAACCTATGTATGTGATCAAGGAATCATACAATAAAACACAACAAGATTTATAGGAAAGAATCATATTACTGTAT
>JZKD02S2071240.1:20637-33698 GCA_000966675.3 Picea glauca | reverse complement strand
GTTAGGATGATCCCACTAAATCATGAAAGCGAGTAAGATCCAAACCATTCGGATTCCACCTCACCATGGAAGTTTCTCCTTCTAGAAGATTCGAGAAAATGCTCGTTTTTCCCACGTGTAAGCATTCTCGCACCCTGCTTATAGTGCAACCTGCGAACTGTTTGCACCGTAGCTATGATGCATCCTATGAGAATCAGGCATTCTTGCACCCTAATACATAGGAAACCTACAAACTTCCTTATTTATAAGGTTTTTACACAGGAAAATGCAACTTCTTTTCTCAGGAAAAGTTCTTCTCCCTTCTCTCTTCAGGAACTCAGGCCACTGACCCCTCTGAAGGCAACATATAGGTTTAATTCATTAATAGTCATAGGGATGACAAAAATAATGTGTAACACCTACTGTAACAACTGAGAAAAGAGTTAGAAGACCTTTCACCAGATCATCATCCCATAAGGAATATGTTGAAACAAAAGTCATCACCAAATCTTTTGTCCCAAAGAAATATAGGGGTAAAAGTGACATTGTTGGGAAGCCTATTGAGATCATGAACAAAGCTTCTGTTCATAAGAAAGACAAAGGTAATGGTGAAACTACTGAGAATCCTATTGAATTCATAAACATCACCAATCCCCTTGATAATCCCACCTTCAATAGATTTATCAGATAACTCAGGGATGCAAGGAATGAAATTGCCCATTTGAAGGGAAAAATATTGACTACGAGGAGGAAGATGAGTGAACTCATGGACATGTATCATGAGACCCTTGATCTGTCTAGGTTTACGACAAGAATATTCTTGCCCCTCCATAGGCAAATTCAGACTTTGTACAGGAAAAACATAAGCATATAGTCCCAAAACATAAAACTTAAAGAAGAGTTGCAGCCCTTCAAGGATGATCTAGCCCAAAGGAATCTCAATGTACTCGCCCAAGCTATAACATAGAGAAGTTCTCCTGCAATAGAGAGAAGTTCCCCTGCAACAAGAAGAAGTGCTCCTTAAACAAAGAGAAGTGCCAGATTGAGAAGATGAAATGGAAAGGATGACAAACACATTTTTTATGATGATCATATTTTGCAGCTTGAAGTTTTGAGGGAGGTGTTATAATTTCACCTACTGAAGGCATCTACAGGCTCATTATCCTTCTGCTAAGATTTTTTGAGTTTTTTGAGGTTCATTGCATGACACATAAAAACACAGAGCATTTATTAGCGCCTGGAGCTATGGAATCATCCACACAGATTGTTTTGCATATTTGCTACTGAAAGCATTGCAGAATTACCTAACCAGAAATAAATTGCCTGCTCGCTCCGAAAAGTTGCTGCAGAACAATTTTACAGGTGGGAACTATGAAATCTGCTACAGAAAGTGCTACAAAAACTACTGCAGAACAGTTTTATATAGGCGGGTGCTACATAATTTGCTACCAGTTGAGCTATGAAAAGATGCTACGAACTGGCTATTACAATC
This sequence comes from Picea glauca, assembly GCA_000966675.3. Lineage (NCBI taxonomy): Eukaryota > Viridiplantae > Streptophyta > Pinopsida > Pinales > Pinaceae > Picea > Picea glauca. Next base: position 32,227 of record JZKD02S2071240.1, on the reverse strand, counting down.
AATAGTTTTGAATTCATTTCCTCTTCTTAGCTTTGATGATTTGGAGGGAACCAAGGATCACCAGGTGGAAGATGGAGCTCAGTAAAAAGGCTTGGAGGACACATGGAAATGATGGAGATGAACCCAAGAAAAAAATAATCATGTCATTTATATCTTGTTAGAGTTGTTGCTAACATGCTCCATGTTTCTAGCAGTTTGTTAGTTTCACTTGTACAGATGTTAGGTTAGTAGTTTTTTGTGGAGAATCCTTGGCTAGAAAGGCCAACTTGCATCTCAAGATGTATTTTTTATTGTTTATACTATAAATACATCAGAATAATGTTATGTTGAGGTTTGAATGTTTGATCAGAGCTCCCTATTTTGTAATATTTTGACTAATTAGTGCTGTACTCTGGTTTATGTATGAGATCTGAGATATTTTGATTAATACAAGTCAACCACTTTTCATTATCTTGCTTCTTCTTACTTTGAATTCTCATTATCGGATGATCCTTATGAGATGTTATAGCTATTTTATAATGGATGTTTGATTATGATGTTGTTGTAAATGTTTTTCAGTGTTTTAAATTTAGTTCAGGATGTTCTTGTGACTGAGCTTTTATTCCCCTAGCTGCTAGAAGGACTGATGTTTATAACATATCTATCCATATTCCTCACCAAGTCTTCCATCTACTCACATTTATCCTTAAACCACTGACTGGATTTAACTAAAAACTCATTTGCTTATGCATACTAGCCTAGATTTTCTATGTTGAAACATTTCTATGCTGAGTTTTGCCCATTTGACCTTCTATCATTAATCTACATTTACAAACCTATTTGATGGGTACTAGGATTATCCTCTTTCAATCTGAGGGTGACTCTCAGTGATAAAATTATTGGCGCCAGTGCCGGGGAACAAATTGAAAACATTTCCCTAGGATTAAACGAAAAAGAAATACTGATTATGAAGGTGCATTATAAATCAATACATTGAATATTGCAGCTTGCACCTGGAAACTACATTGTTTCAGTTGTGGCTCCCAAAGGCAGACACACAAGGTATACTCCACATATACCTACGGAAACACCTGAAGCTGACCTAGAGAATATTATCAAGAAAGGAAAATCTTCTCAAGAAGGCTTTTCAGCTATTGTACCAAGTACTTCTGGTCATTTTCATGATTCTACCTTTAATACTCCAGTAGCTATATCCAGTTCTCCTCTTCTACCCTCTGTGGAAGTTTCTAGAAATTTGGATTTTAATTTTTTTTCTGTTGAATACTCTTCTTTTAGTTCCAATTCGAAAGAAGAAAGTTTTGAAACCCTTGCCTCTCCTGATATTGTAAGCTGGCTTAGACTTGAGAGCTTAGAAGATTTTCCTACCTTGGGTTTTCCTACTCCTCCTTCTATTAAAATATATGTGAATAAAGAGGAGGAAACTTCATTTCCCTTGGAACCTATACCATCTTCTTCCAAGACTTAGCCTTTTCCTATGAAATCTGAAATCTCTCCATCCAACCTCCCTCTTTCTCCTAAAATCAAAGCTGTAGTTGTACCTATCAAGACTCAATCTCCCCCTTGTTCTCCTAGAGTTTACAACCCAATGGTGCTAATATTACTAGAAATAGGATGGATACCATAGTGGTTTTTAGGTATGCCCCTCTTATTTTACCTCAGCCTATGAATGCTCTCCTAGTTGGAGACTACCTTAAGTACATGCCCAAGTTCATAGGGGAGGTAGAAATAACTGCAGAAAAACACCTTACATCTTTTTATAGTTATGCAAACAATATTAACACTGAGAATGAAGATGTATGGATGAGGGTCTTTGCATAGAGCCTTAATGGTGAGGCTAGAAAATGGTTTAAGGGTTTGACTCCTGGATCTATTGCTGGAACTGAAGCTTTGGATGATGCTTTTCTGAGACATTGGGGGGATAAAGCGAATTTCCTTTATTACATTACAAAATTTCTATCACTTAAGAGGAAAGAGGGGGAATATGTTTCAGATTTCTCAAAGAGATTTAATAAAATTTACAACAAAATTCCTATTGAAACAAATCCTACATAAAATTCTGCCAAGATCACCTATGCTAGTGCTTTTGACCTTAAGTTTTGCCTCCTGTTAAGAGAAAGAAGATCTACCTCTTTAGATCATATGCAAGATGCAACCTTGGAAGTAGAATCTAACATACTGGCAGTTGACAAGCTTAGGGGAAAATCTGATCGAGACAAAATAAAAGGTAGGGCTGAAGCTTCAACCTCATATTCCCCTGTTGTCCACCCTCAAGTTAATGAACTAAAAAAATTGGTAAAATCACTTTCTGCTGAAATGGAAAAGTTGAAAATTGAAGGAAAGAAGAACTATAGGAACACACATAATGTTTATAATAGAGGAAATTTCAGAATACCAAATAATTCCCCTCATGTCATCCAAAGAGATCAAAGAAATAGGGATAGGGATGATAAAAAAGTCCAAGCCCCTCTCCAAAATAACCTTGTTGCTGATGAAGAAGGAGAGGATGAAGAAACTGATCCAGAAATCCATTGTCTTGGTGACACCTCTCCATCCCCTCATTTAACCCAATCTGCATATGAGGAGTCTCTCATGGATAACCAATTGAATGAATTGAGTAAAGGGGAAAAAACCAATGAAAATTGAAATAAATACAACCTAAGGTCAAAAAAGAAAGAGGGAAAACCTAACACTTATGATCAGCCTACTAAAACATAAAATTCTTCCAAGGCTGTGGCATCTAGCAAGAAAGAAAAAGAGGCACAAAACCCTCAAGCATTGGCTAAGAGAAATTTCCTAGAAATTAAGGAAATTCTGAAATCTCCCTCCTCTTTTATCTTTGAAAGTGAGATTCATAAGATCAAAATACCAGTACCTTTTTTAGAGTTGATTAAGAATGAGGGGTTTAAAAAATATCTTTCCAATATGCTACAACCTGAACCTTCTTCTAATTCCACAGACTCAGTCAACCTTCAAGATGAAAACCCAGTAGTCATATTGGGACCTTTGGTAGAGGATATGGATGACTCTTCCCCTCCTTTATACACATCATTAAACATTCATGATAAAGTGTTGCACAACTTCTTTATGGACTTAGGTGCATCTCATAACCTCATGCCTAAAATTTTCATGGATGAGCTTGGCCTGGAAATTACGAAAACTTACAATGACCTATACTCATTTGATTCTAGGAAAGTGAAGTGTCTCGGGGTTATCAAATACCTGGTTGTTACCATGTTCCAATTTCCCATGAAAAGTGTGGTCATGGATATTGTGGTGGTTGATTTCCCCCCTAAGTTTGGGATGCTCTTGTCAAGATCTTGGATCAAACGAATAGGGGGAACTTTGCAGATGGACCTTTTATATGCCACCATTCCTGTATTTGGGGGAGAACATAGAAGGATTTATAGAGAGGCACAACTAGATTAAATCATCAATGATCAAGACAATCCTACCAATCACCCTATTTCTGCAGTTGATACAAATTTAGGATCCAGTATTTTACAACTCACTGATGCTCCTCAATCACCCATTGAAATCAGAAAACAACCCATTACCTCTTGTGAAATTCCTCTTCTTGACAACCTATGTTTGGAAGATGTTTTTTTATGGGGCCTCTTCTAAGGAAGGTGCTGGTGCTAGGTTAGTGTTTATTTCCCCTACCCAAGAGATCATATATTTGTCTTACAAGATTTAATTTGAAACTACAAACAATTTGGCAGAATATGAGGCTCTTGTTTTGGGTTTGAGGGCTACTAAAGACATGAAGATTGAAGAGTTAGAAGTGTTTGGAGATGCTGAATTATTTGTTCATCAAGTCAAAAATATGTATCAAGCTAAACACCCTAGGTTAATAACTTACATAAATGAAGTTTGGGATATTGTTGATAATTTCTTCTTAGCTTTTAATATCTCTTTCATTCCAAGAGAAGAAAATACTATGGAAGATTCCTTGGTTGTTTCTGCAAGTAATTTCAGAGTTCCTTTGCCCCCTAAGCTCAAATATTGTGTGGAAGTGAAGTATAGAACCTCTATACTTGACAATGTCAAACATTGGAAGGTATTTGAGGATGATCTTGAGATCAAAAGATTTCTTGAAATCGTGGAGGAGTTTTCTGCCCTGCATATTGATTAAGATCATGATTATGAAAAAAACCCTCATGCTGAAATTTTTATGAATAAAATTGTTGACCATCAAATGGTTCAATTTCCCAGTAACCATATTCCAAAAGGAATAGTCCCCTTGGAGAAAGCTTTTGATGGAAATGATGTTTTTGTGAAGGTTAAAGGTTCAAATGAAAATTATGATGTGAGTGAATGCAATTTAGGTACAGAGGAGGATCCAAAGTATGTGAAATTTTCTAGCATCTTGTCAAAGGAACAAAGGGATGAGTATTTTAATATTTTAAAGGATTTTGCTGATGTGTTTTCGTGGAAATATGAATATTTACAAACATATGAAACAAACATAATTGAACATAAGATCCCTTTGAAAGAGGAGACCAAGCCTTTTAGGCTGAAACGCAGACAGATAAATCCCATGTTACTACCTATTATGGAAAAAGAAGTGAAGAAGCTAATGGATGCCAATATCATCATTCCTTGGAGATACTCTAAGTGGGTGGATAACTTGGTTCTTTGTGAGAAAGAAGAATGGGGAAATTAGACTATGTGTTGATTTCAAGAATTTGAATAGAAGCTCGAAGAAATATAATTACCCCTTGCCAAATATGGAGCACATTTTGCAGAGAGTGACTGGCTCATCTAGGATGTCTATGATTGATGGCTTCTCAAGGTACAATCAGATCTCTATCTTTCCTGAAGATAGAGAGAAGAAAACCTTCACTACTCCTTGGGGCACATTCATGTATGCTAAAATTCCCTTTGGATTAATGAATGTGGGAGCAACCTTTCAATGAGCAATGTATATTGCCTTTATTGGGGAGGAAGAAAAATTTGTGGTCATCTATATAGATGACATTACAATATTCTCAAAATCTGATAAAGAACATTATAATCATTTGAAAAGAGTCTTCTTGAAGTTTCAGAAATTTTGGTTTCTCTCTCAATCCGAAGAAGTCTTTGTTTTCTATGAAGGAAGGTATGTTATTGGGACACATTGTATCAACAAAAGGGGTAAAAATTGATCCAAGCAGAGTAGAGGCTATCCAAACTTTATCTCTTCCTAGATCTAAGAAAGAAGTTTAGTCCTTATAGGGGAAAATCAATTTTCTGAGAAGGTTCATCTCTAACTTTGCTAAATTGGTTAAGTACATTACATCCATGCTTAGGAAAGGAAATGAGGTGAAATGGATTGTTGAGGCTCTGAATTCTTTTGACCAAATAAAACAAGCTTTGATTGAAATACCTGTGCTTATTAGCCCTAATTATTCCAAGGAATTTTTGATTTTCTCCTTTGCCTCATATGACACATTGGTTGTTGTGTTGTTGCAGAAAAATACATAGGGGTTAGAGCATCCTATTTCATTTTTTAGCAGAGAATTGAGGGATGCATAAATGAGATATGGTATCATGGAAAAGCAGGCTTATGCTTTGGTCAAATCCCTAAAGGATTTTAGATTATACATTCTACATTCCAAGATTGTTTCCTATGTTCCCCCAGCCTCTGTGAAAGAGATACTTATCCATCCTGGCATAAATGGGAAGATGAGAAAACGGATTGCTAAAATTTGGGAATTTGAACTTGAAATGAAAGCCACTAAACTAGTGAAAGTCCAAGGTTTAGCTAGGTTGTTGGCTGAATCAAATTGCAAAGCATTAGGGGTTAATTTCATGAACATAAACTCAGAAAATTAGCAAGCTGATTTTGCTAACAAAATCTCTCATATCATCCCCAACTTGGCATAATGCACTTGGTATAAAGAAATCATATATTTTCTGTAGAAGTTGCAGCCTCCTGATGGTTTGGAGAAGAACAAGGTAAGAGATTTGAATCTTAAAGCGATCAGATATTGTTTCATTGATCAAATATTGTATTGGAAAGATCCTCTAGGGGTTCTTTTGAGATGTTTAGATCCACAGGAGGCCCAAAAGGCCATGACTGATTTTCATGAAAACTTATGTGGGGGCCATCACTTTTGGAGAAATACAGCCTATAAGATCCTCAAATATGGGTATTTTTGGCCTAGCCGTTTTACTGATGTTTGTGCAAATATTAGAGTTTGTTTCAAATGCCAAAATTTTTCTGGAAAGAAACAACTCAAATCTTTTCCTTTGAAGCCTGTGGTGGTTTCTGGACCTTTTCAAGAGTGGGCTCTTGACTTCATTGGGGAAATCCATCCAGATTCAAGTGGTAAACATAGGTGGATTTTGACTTCCACTAATTATTTCACCAAGTGGATAGAAGCCATTCCTACAAGGAGTTCCTCCCACAAGGTAATCATTAGTTTTCTTGAGGATATCATCTCAAGATTTGGTTTTCTAAGAAAAAATGTTACTGACAATGATGCCTCTTTTAAATTTGAACCATTGATCAAGTTGTGTGAACAATATGGGATTACATTAATCCATTCTACTCCTTATTACCCCCAAGGAAATGGTTTGGCAGAGTCCTCTAACAAGAGCCTCATAAAGATCATCAAGAAATTGTTAGAAGAAAACAATAAAGCATGGGACTCAAAGATGAAATTTCCCTTATGGGATGATAGAGTTACAATGAAGAGGTCACTTGGTGTTTCCTCTTTTTAGTTTGTATATGGGATTGAAGACATATTTCCTTCTCAGTTTTCCTTGCCCGTGGAAAAATTCCTCCACGAATACCAAGGAGAACTTGATGATATGGTTAGGAGGATACAACAACTGGTAGAAGTACAAAAGACTAGGGAGAAACTCCTTGACAAAGCACAGGACCATCAACAGAAGATTAAGAAAACCTTTAACAAGAGGGTAAGCAAAGAAGATTTCTAGCTGGGAGATCTAGTCCTCAAGTGGGAAGTAGCCAAGCAAGACAAAGGAAAACATGGTAAATTCAAAGCCGTGTGGATTGGTCCTTTCAAGATTTCTGAGGCATTTTCAAATAATACTTATAAATTGCAAAACCTGGAGGATTCTTATGTTTTTGGTGGCTCTTTCAATGGGAAATTTCGGAAGAAGTATTTTTCTTAAGCCATGAGTGGCTTTCCATTCATTGTAAATAACAATTTCTCTTTTTCATTTTTGTTTGAATAAATAACCCCATAGCCCTAGGATAAGACACTGAATCTTATTGTTATTGGAATCTCACAAGGAGCATGCCATCCCCTATGGAGCCAATGTTATCACATGAATTTGTCATGGATCAAATTTCTCCTTAGGTTTTAATTTTTATCCATTAGTATTTTTAAGTTTTTTTTTTTTTTTTTCTTCTTATGGTTTTCTTAGAATAACTTAAATAAATGAAAGGTTGTAACTTTGCTCACATTTTTGACCCACACCTATGGTTTATTCCCCTGATTCATTTTATGGTTTACACCCTTGAATCATCACTTGATTTGATAGCTAGCACTATCAGCCCATGACACCACAAACCTGAAAGGTCACTCCATCTATTCATATGCTTGAACCTATCCACTTTGTCCATTTAACTGTAAGGGAGCCAAATCAAACCTTTTCAAGTACGTTGACAACTCACTAGTTGTTTTTGTAGCACATCTTTGTACACTCTACCTCTTTACCATCATTTGCGATTATGAAGCTGATTTCATACCTTTTCATTGTTTTCATCACCCTTGTATTCAAAAGGAATAATTGTGATTTGGTCATTAATGAGTTCTAACTTTTTATCAAAATTTGAAATCCTGCTCCTAGCTCAGCGCTGCAGAAGCTACTAGTCTAGACAACATTACAGATTATGCTACAAACCAACTAAACCGAGGTGAATTGGAGATTGAGGTGGTTGCAAAAAACTTCATGATTTCAGAAGATCATCAATAATAAAACTACGGTGTTTAGGTACTTATTGAGCCATCCGAGCTCTGTTGGAGATCAATTAAGGTTTTTTCTTATCTTTTTGTAGCACCGGCACTGTCAACTGTGATTTCTTCCACCTACTAGCCCCTTTACCTCGGTTGTCACAAATTTATTAGCCATATTCATATTGTCAGCTTCTTCCACTGAAATTGAATCATTTTTTATCATAGTTTTGAGCCTAGTTATCCCTTGGCTCTTGCGGTCCATACTACGCTAGAAAAACCACTGCAAAACTACGTTGTGGATCCCCTATTCCAACGTTACAAATTCAGTGTCAACGTAGTGTCATAATTTATGATCACATCTCCAAAGTTGGCTATTTTCCTTCACGGTGTCATCCTATAGATTTATCTCAAAGTCTATTTGCAATGAAAGTTTAGGAGCATTTTCCTTAGAATGATGATGAACCTGTATGTTGGCTTGATGTCAGCATAAAACTTGAACAATGGGGCCTCCTTTCATATCATTTCTTAGAGGAGCTTCATCCCCCTTTTTTAAGCCATCAATCCATTCTCTTATTAGTTCAAAAGTAAATTGGAGGAAATCCCTGAAAGACGAAATAAGGACCACCTTTCAAAACTTAAAGACTTTTGTCTTTGTTTGGTTTCATATACCTCTCATAACATTACAATGTTTTACCTATTTCTTCTATCAATGGATACACCTCAATAGAAGAAATCTCACAAGGGTGGGAGTTTAGTCATGACTGAGCCTTCTGACATGCACCTATTTGTTTTTGAACCTTTGATCAGGGAGGTCTTCCAAAGGGTTGGTTTCCTATCTTTCTGTCAAAACATGAAGAGGGGACACCCTGAAGTAGCTAGGGATTTTTCTTTAAACTTTGATGGCACTAAGACCAAGGTAGGAACCCTTGAGTTGGAGGTATCTAAGGCCACCATTGCAACAACCACTAAGATACCCACCACTGGTGAAAGGTGGTTCAAATATATGACTCTCAATGCAGCCTTTTCTATTGATTTCCTTAAGCCAGATCATCAAAAAGATAATTTGTCCAAGGGAGTTCCTAGGAGCCACTTAGTTGAGGGTTTTGACAAAATGTTGAAAGTTATCCAAAGGTATTTTACATGTGAGGGCAGATTCAAGATGATATACCAATATCACATTAGGATTTTTCTACACTTCACATGAAAGGATTTAATGAATATCCCTTTCTATCTGTTCAGAAGTATGGGAAAAATGGATGATAGGGTCCAAGCCAAGTCCAAGGATGTGGACACTAGTGTTTTCCACTTAGGGTTGATCAGGATGCTTGCAATGGAAGACTTGAAGAAAATAAACCTCACTTGGGAACAATTCATTGTCTCTGCTAATATGCAGCAAGATGTAGCCTCTACCCCTCAATACAAGGTGCATATCCCTTTGCCATATAATAATGTTTCCCAAGTAGAATCAAGAAAAAAGAGAAAGGGAAAACACATTTCCCAAGATAAATAAGTTCCTAAGGAAGTTGAAGAGAAAGAAAGGGAAGCCCATCACTCCCCACAAAGGGAAATTTCACCTCATCCTCCACCCGAACTAGAGGAAGTTCCCTCAGTCAAAACTACAACCAAAAAGGGGAGAAAATTGCATTTTCCTTCACCTACTGCAGCAACTGAGAAAAGCATTAGGAGGCCTTTCACCAGATCATCAACCCATAAGGAAGATGCTGAAACATAAGTCATAACAAAAGCTTCTGTCCCAAAGAAATATAGGGGTAAAAGTGACATTGTTGGGAATCCTATTGAGGTCATGACCAAAGCTTCTGTTAAGAAGAAATACAAAGGTAAGGGTGAAACTACTGAGAATCTTGTTGAAGTCATAAACATCACCACTCCCCCTGATAATCCCACCTTCAAGAGATTGATCAGACAAATTAGGGATGCAAGGAAGGAAATTGCTCGTTTGAAGGGAGAAAGATTGATTGAGAGGAGGAAGATGAGTGAACCCATGGACATGTAAAATGATACCCTTGATCTGGATAGGTTTACAACATGAAGATTATTTCCCCTCCATAGGAAACTTCAGACTTTGTACAGGAAAAAAAAAATCTTATAGTCCCAAAACAAAAAACTTAAAGAAGAGTTACAACCCTTCAAGGATGATCTAGCCTAGAGGAATCTCAATGTACTAGCCCAAGCTGCAATAGAGATAAGTTCTCCTACAATAGAGAGAAGTTCCCCTGCAATAGAGAGAAGTGATCCTCCAACAAGGAGAAGTTCCATATTGAGAAGATGAAATGGAAAAGATGACGGACCCATTTTTGATGATGATCAGCTTTTGCAGCTTGAAGTTTTGAGGGAGGTGTTATAATTTCACCTATTGAAGGAATCTATAGGATCATTATCCTTCTGCTAATATTTTTTGGGTTTTTTGAGGTTCATTCCATGACATAGAAAAACACAGAGCATTTCATAGTGCCTGACGCTACAGAATCATTCACACAAATTGTTCTGCAGATTCTCTACTGAAAGCACTTCAGAATTACCTAGGCAGACATAAATTGGAAGTTCTTTATGAAACGTTGGTGAAGAATAGTTTTACATGTGGGTGCTATGAATTCTTGTACCGAAAGCACTATGGAGACGACTGCAGAACATTTTATATAGGCGGGCTCTACAGAATTTGTTACTAGTTGCGTTACGAAAATATGCTACAAATTGTCTGCTACAGTCAACAGTTTGGAATTTGTTGCCTCTTCTTTGCTTTGATGAGTTGGAGGGAACCAAGGATCACCACATGGTATATGGAGCTCAACACAAAGTCTTGGAGGATGCATGGCACTGATGGAGATGCACCAAAGAAACAACAAATCATGTCATTTATATCTTGTTAGAGTTGTTTTTTTTAATAGAAATAGGTATTTTTATATAATATAAAAAACTTCCAGAATTCCAAAAAGATACAGATGGCAGGGTGCTACACCTCTGATATTTATATGGAAACAAAAAAATCTTTCTATTCCAGTGTGATATTTGGCCATTGTTCTGTATAGGCTACAGTTTTTCCATGTGAAAATGTCTATAAAACTATTTAATAATAACATAAATTTACAATTCATAGAAAACCAGAGCTATATGTAGGGCTGGCCTGGATCGTTCTATTGTGTTACTTGATTATCCTCTACTTGGTGTGCTTCCACGTGGTGCTGAGCCTGATTTTCCTCCGCCCAAACACGATCAGAGAACCCTGGAGCCATTGTTACATGTTGGTTGTTGCTAGCCGCAGAGTGGAAGGTTGAAGGTAAATGAGATTCGTCCATGCCTGCTGAGTGAGCTTGCTGTTGAGGGTTACCTAGACATTGGGTGACTACTCCTATCTACATTATGTTGCGGTTAACCCCCCTAAGGACAATTGCCAATTCTTGGTTGTGTCAGATTTCCAGTTGCTGCATCTGGGTCTGCATTTTGGCCATACTTTCACGAATCACTTGATTTTCCTGTTGGAGTTCACGATGTCACGAGCCTGAGCATTATTCTATGCGTCTGAAGTCTGTTCACAAGGCTTGGAATTGTTCGTGGAGGTCTTTTGTGGCGCAAACTGGGCATGTGCAGGGGTCTGTAGCTCTGCATCACATGATGTTGTAGTGCGTGAGGGGTGAGCAGGAACTGTGTAGGAGGCTGTCGAG
>JZKD02S2071240.1:8694-19965 GCA_000966675.3 Picea glauca | reverse complement strand
ATTATCTACTTCTGAATATTTCTTTCACAATATATGGAAGAAGTTCAGGCTGTCGAAGTTCTTATTAAGCGAGTTTATAGTAGATAATATTCCTTTGAGTGGGCCTTTTGGCGAACTGGACCGACCCCAAAGCTCCTTTATGACTATTTCAGAATCCCCCAGCACAGTTAGAGTTTGAATGTTCGACTCCTGAGCGAGCTTCAATCCCATGTAGACTGCGAGGATCTCTGCTTTATTATTAGTTGTTTTCCCCAGACCCCAAGAATATTGTACTATTTTTTGTTCCTCGGAATCATAGAAGGCTCCCCTCGCACCTGCCACCCCTATATCTTGTTAGAGTTGTTGCTAACATGCTCCATGTTTCTAGAAGTCCGTTAGTTTCACTTGTACATATGTTAGATTAGTAGTTTTTTGTGGAGAATCCTAGGCTAGAAAGGCCAACTCACATATCAAGCTGTGATTTTTACTATTTAGACTATAAATAAATCAAAATAATGTTATGTTGAGGTTCGAATGGTTGAGAAAAGATCCTTATTTTGTAATATTTTGACTAAACATAGTTGTACTTTGGTTTATGTATGAGATCTGAGATATTTTGATTAATAGAAGTCAACCTCTTTTCATTATCTTGCTTATTCTTACTATGAGTGATCAATATTGGATGATCCTTATGAGATGTTATAGCTTTTTTATAATGGATTCTTGATTATAATGCTGCTGTAAACATTTTTTAGTGTTTTAAATTTAGTTCAAGATGTTCTTGTGACTGAGTTTTTCTTCACCTAGCTGCTAGAAGGCCTGATGCTTATAGAAGACCTATCCATATTCCTCACCAATTCTTCCATCTTCTCACATTTATCCTCAAACCACTAATTGAATTTAACCAAAACCTCATTTTCTTATGCATAGTAGCCTAGATTTTCTGTGTTGAAACATTGCTATGCTAATTTTTTTCTATTTGACCTTCTATCATTAATCTACATTTACAAATCTATTTGATGGGTGCTGGGCTTATCCTCTCGCAATCAGAGGGTGACTCTCAGTGCTAACAGATCCCAACCGTGTTGTTTCCCATTTTATTTAAAAAAAAACTTATATGGTTCATAATGCACATTGTACATGAATAGTGCAGTGGCATGCATGTTCCTGTCAACAACATATTATTAATATTGAAAGCATCACATTTCAAATTTTTTCGCATGTTCGACCATGAAAAATAAAAAAATAATGAGGCATCAGTGCATCCACATATTATTGACGAATCAATTCATTTACATATTATTAATTATCAATGCGTATTATCTTTTATTATACACATTGGAATTTTGTTTTGTAAAAAAAAAAAAAACTTTTATATATGACGATTCCTACATTTTTTTAATAGAAGATGGTCGATATAAATTAAATGAAAACAAATTATTGTAGCAATCACGATGATAGCTCATCCCAACAAAATAAGAAGGAAAGTTCTTTAAGTTGTATTAGAAATTTAATATATTTCAATTATATTGAGGTTTAAATTAATGATACGTTTTGGTTAAGGAATATGTCGATCAATTTAATTTCTTAAATTGATGAACATTAAATTATCAAACATGGTGTTCATAAACTTGTGAAATGTCAAAAAAATATATCTTGGACTACACAGATAAACTATACTAAACCAAATCTCCTGAATTCAAAATGGAAATTCGCTTAATAAGTCATTTCCTGTAGTGAAGATTAAACATCGAGGCTAGATTCAATTACATTATTTTACTTCCATCATAAATATTAGTGAAACCATATAGTTATCTCAATGATTCAAGTGACTCTCGTAGCTTATCAAACATCAATCTAAAAGAAATTAAAACTTGCTTAGTTAAATCCAGAAATCTTAGACTTTAATCAAGGTCCCATAACTTGTGTTTTGATAGAATTGATGTAGTCATAACCTATTAAGATTTCTAGTAGCAACATACACTCGACCGATCACACACATGAGGAAATTAAAAAGTAGAAATGAATCGCATAAATCAGATCGACAAAAAGAAGTTGAATTGCAGTGCAACAAGAGTGTTCCAATTACTTACTATTAATTAAGATTGCATCTACTCATACCACATATTACAATCTTTTGATTTGCTCACAAATCATAAAATTCCCGTGATAGTCTTAGTGGAAATTGTTTTAATCAATAAGTAGATTTGGATATCCCTGTTACTCTATTATCAAACCACACTGATCACATAAAATAAAATAAAACAAAAATGCGTAATCAAACAATAAGTAAATTACCCTACAAAATCAACAATGCATGAATTAATAAAAAAACTAACTAATGTGCAGCGCATACATAGGTAAGGGGTACCTCCTCACTGAGCATGAATTGTGGTAAAACCAAAACAACTAACTCACAAGGTGCGACAACAAGGTTTCTATATTATCATCAACAATATTTCTTAGTGTACAGTGAGGAAAAAGACTCTTTACATTGATATCATTTTCCCCAACAATGCACAATTCAATTCCCTCTTTGATATCTCTCTTATATTTAGACATGCAACTTAGATTTCATAAAAAGGAAAGAGGTTACAACAAGTTGAGACCAATCCCTCAATGTGTGGATTTCACAACCATCATATTTTGGATTTGGTTTAATTAAGATAATGGAGGTTGTTTGGATCATTTGAAGAACATGAAAGCATAACAATGTCATTCTCCACAAAACCCACATTCCCAGATTTTCCCATAGGAATCACATCTTGTCCAAGCATGGATGTGCTACCGAAATGCTAAGAATGACATAATAGATCTGTTTTGAAATCACACCCATGCATCCTTTGTTTTGTGTTATTCAAGAAATATTTCCATGTGTCACCTAAATGGCCATATTCTACACAAAACACATGTCTTGTAATTTATATATTTATCCTTATTTGTTTGCAAATGACGTGAAAAAACTGTCTCTGAAAATAGTTGCTGCAGGAAATCTGATAGCAAGGTTACTACTAGAAATTTGAATTATTCATAAAATTCTTTCCATTCTAGTAGTTATGAGATAAAAATAGATTTTAAGCTAAACAATCATTAAATCATTGGGAAACAAATTAAAATAATCAATTAATTACTTGATAGAGATTCTTAAAGATATACCTTATTGAGGGGGTAAATATGGTAGTGAGAGATGAAAAATGATGGAGATAAGGGAGTGTTGGTATGATAAATAATTAAAGAGTAAAATAAAATTAAGATAATATAAAAAGGTGATTAACACTAATCTAGAAGATCAAAAGTGATTAATAATGACTTGTGTAAACAAGAGAATCATCATTGCTAAAATAAGAACAAATTCTCAAGAGCTCCATAGTGAAATTGGGTGTTGGAAAATTCTCAAAACGCCCCGGGATGAAAGAATGTATCATTTTTGTGATATTAATGGGGTTGAAGATGTAAAAACAATTCTCTTATAATGTCCTATGTAGTCAAATTAGATCTTAATTTCAAAATATTTGTCAGACTACCAACCTTCCTAGCCTTCTAACTCAAAAAATCTATGGTGATTCTGGAATGATTCTCTTAATATTTTTCAAAAAGATAAATAAAATTCTAAAGAAATCCAAGTAATCGCTTACCTTCTTCAAGTCCTATAGACCAAATTCCATCTCAATGGTTTCCCATCATCACCATCATCATAAATAAATATAAATGTGTACTTTTTACAACCTAGTATAAGGGAGATGTGTAATTACTTCCATAATCAATTCTTTCAGTGATTAACATGGAGTTGACAAGTAGTATTTAAAGAATATATTAATAACAAAAAAAAATGTTTCAATGTTAGGAATAAATAAATTATTTCAATGTGCATGTTAAGTAAAATATTTTATTACCAACATTATCTATATATCTATCTATATATAAATTAATTGAAAGTTTAAAAACTGTTACTTCGCTGATACCTATTTTTTATATTATAGAATGGGGAGATATGTAATTTGTTTAGTGATTAACATGGATTTAGACATGTGCCATTAAATAAATATATTAAATAAAAAATATTCATAAAACATTTCAAGATTAAGTTTATATTTAAATATCTAAATATTTCAATATGAACTTTCAATATATATATATATATATATATATATATATATAGAAAGTAAAAATTTCTTATGTTTAAAACATTTCAATGGTGTGGTGTTCATATGAAGAAGATGAGTAATTCCCTCCATTCTCATCATGGGTGGTGTCACGTTCCCACAATGTGCCTTGCGATTGTGAACCTCCTGAGGGAATGCAATACCATGACGTTTCTGACTTGGCTTCTTGGGAACACCAAGGATACATTTTCTGGACTATGCCTCTTCACCTAGTGCATACCCATACTCTCTTCTAGGCTATCAATGAGTCACACTCCTATTCTAGTTCAACTCTTGTATGCAAAGACATTCGTTAACTTCTTTAACACTTAGTAATTTTTAAGCATACATCCAAGAACATGATAAACCAAAAGAAAAATGATGAAATAGACAAGAGAAACATAGATATAGTGTGGATGACACAAATCATTCCTAACATCTGAAAACGTCTTTGTTATTGTAGACCAATTACAAAATGAGCACTATCGAATTGGTTGACAACTTCAACAGAGTCAAATGACTCAACTCAACTCACCAAGACACTCATTAACAAATCGATCATCAAAAGGCTCTATGTCACAACTGTCTTTTCAAAAACATGCGATGCACCTCAGACATTCCCTCACCCATACACTTGATGTCTCTTCATTTTTGTAGAATCCACCTCTTTGATTCCACAAGATTCACATATTTTGGTTCTACATCACACATGCCTCCAAGAAACATGTGTTTCTATACTTAGCCAAAATCTACCCAAGAAAAGTTCACCTAACTCTATCCACCAAATCCTCCTAAAGGAAACACAAGTCCTCCCATGTGGAGCGACTTGGCTCCTTGAGGGAGCTCCCCCTCTTTGTTTTCCTTATAATCATAGACCTCTATTTGTCTCCAAAACTTTCCTTCCTCGGTTGTGCACCATTGTTCTCTCATAGGCTCTCCAAATTTCACCATCAAAAAATGTTGCATACTTTGGGGGTGTCATGCCCCTTCATGAACCCATGCCCAAATGAATTATCACACCCCTTGATGGACCTGATCACCCAAACAAAGCACCGTTCCCCTTCACAAACATAGTATCCAAAACAAACCCATGTGCTCATCAATTGTCATGCCCTGTGGGACCAACCTGCCTAACCTTGGTGCACCCCTCATGTCGGAATGTCCCATCGTTCGAATCGACTCGTCCTATTTGGTGCACGCACCCCTTAGGTAAGTAAACTAACTCTCCTAAGTGCACCCATCATGCCTTAGTTAATTTTCCTTCATTGATGGAGTGTCCAAGTCTTTCCCTCAACTCTTCATCAAATTGTCCATCGTTTGACTTGCGTCTCAAAGGACCTTGGGTGGAGTCGTCCCTTGGCACATCATGTTCCCAAGAAAACCCAAATCTCATCTATATGAATAATTTCATATCTTCATTCACATCGATCATCCTACCATCCCTATTTAGACTATGGGGGAAGTGCATGCACCCGAGATAAGCTCCAAAGGACTTACATCTTCCCCTGCCTCAATCTTTTTCCATCATCGAAAACATCCAGAAAATATGTGATATCCAAGTCTCTTCCCAAACTTGCTCCTCCACTACAACCAAGTCTGCTGGAAACCCAAAGTTTTGCGCCAACCAAAAATCCCAGATTCTATAAAAAGTGGAAACCCCAGGTTTTCTTGCGAAGTGGAAACTCCAAGTTTCTACAAACAAAATTGTATTGCACCAAAATATGCATGATCTATTATATGATTCCATTAATTTGATTCATCCAAGGATAAGATTCACCCAAATTTTCTGCATTATCTCGCTCTGGCATTTCTACCTTGTTTTTTCTCGCTTCCACCAATGTTGTCACTTCCTGTTACAATTGACCGTTGAAATCCTTTGATCTTGCTACTACACCCATACTTCAACAAATTCTTCCATGTCTCTGCACATTGTTCGTCTCAATTATTGTACTAGTTAGGTGATCAATCCAATTGTCATGTCTAAGTCTTGGGATGTTCCTGCCCATGCCTGAACTTAGTATTTTCTATCACATCTCCATCACTTTGTTCAACTCCAAAGACTAAGGAAAGTGTCTATCCTTTCCTCTTTGATTCTTCCATCATTCAATATTCATCAAGAAGATCCTCGATAATGTCTAAGTGATCCACTTTTAACCTACTAGTGCATTCATACTCTTCACCCCCTTGTCATGCTATTGTTCTCACCCAAGATGTGAACTAGTTGAATTTCCAATTCAACCATCGCACTCCTTAAGACCCCACACCCTCATGCACAAACTAGTCACTTTATTTCACAATTCAGTCCATCCGCACAACAATATCAGACCAAGGAAAGGCCTTCCCTCATCTTGTTGCACTATGAAGTCACCACGGAAAAATTCTTCTATGGAAACTCGGCTCCATTTTACTCCTCATGACACAGTTAGCCAATCTACTCCACAAATTGTATGTCCATATTTCCTTTGACTTATTAATTCATCACCCAACAATGCTATTGCATATACCTCTCAATGCCTTAGAATGGTTAGGATTCACCCTCAACCATATTTCCCAACACAATAAAATTTCCCATGCCAAAGTAATATCTTCATGTTGCAATTTGTGTGTCTACACAATCCTCCAAACAGAGGGAAGTCCTCAACTAGTCTCCTTTTTTTAAGTAATCTTAACACAAATCAACATCTATGATGAGTGTGGAAAAAATTCCTACACTCCCCAAACACCCCAATGAACTATCCAAAGTACTCAAAGTAGAATGAGTCACCTAAAAAAACTTCCATGCCTTAGACACGTTCAAACCAATGCTTTTCCAACTCCAACCAATGTCCCCCACCAAATATTTGAGTCATTGTGAAATCGTATGGAAGTCACCAAGGCGTGCTTTGCCTCATCCAATGTCCCATACCAAAGGAGAGTGAACACCATCCAAGTCACTTGATCTGCGTTCTACCCATTTAGGTTGAATGCCAATAATTCTTGGTTGACTCCTTTGCTGACTCCATCCATCTCTTGGAATGAAATTTCATTTCACTCACTGCAAGCATCCAAACTCTGGCACTATCATCATGACTCATAAGGTTATTGCATGACCAAATGAATCTAGCTATGAAACCAAACACTGAGGCACTTCATCCATCCTCTCACCTCGACATGTATAGACTTCACTTCCCACCACCACAATGACCTATCCAACGCACCTAATCAAAGAGTAGGTAGCATTTTCAAGCCCCCTCCATGGTTGAATCCAAATATTCCTAAGTCCGCCAAAATACCCATCCAAGAAATTCATCCTAATCTCTTTGCACATCCTCCCAACGAAGGCGTCCCAACTGCTACAATACTTATTCAAATCTACACCACTTGAGTCACCCGCAAGTCTACTAGTTTTCACCAAGGACAAATAATGAACTTGAACCACCAAGTCATCTGGCTTCCCTTTAAAGAACTAGCTGCGACACTTGGAAAATGTGAGAAATCAAGCCAACCATACCTTTACAATGACATCTTTTTATGTAAACATGTTCTAGGACTGTTGTCTTGGATCTCCATTTTCCCAAGAAATCGACTCTTTGCATGAACTCACCTCATCCACCGTGCACAACTCCAGAGGCCTACAATATTTTCATTGGGATATAAGTTTGAGTCCATTCATCCACTTAATGAATATGTCTATGTCCCAAACCTCACATGCAATCGACTGAAATCGTCACCAATGTGTTTCTATTTCCGCACCTTCACTACTTCCACTTCAAGGAACCATGCATCCACCACCCGACTGTCAAGTCATACTACTATTAACTGACTTCCATAAATCTCCAAATATCTACCTTATCTGAAGGTTGCAATCCCAACTAATTAGCTCATCTCAACTACTTCTCTCAGTGATGCATGAAATAAATATGTCATGATGGAAGCGTTCCCAACCAAATTATTGCTATGGATATACTCCAAGTCACCCCAAGTGGTCTAATGCACCTAAGTGCTTCACGTTTTTGCAACCAAGAACTACTCCTCCTTTGCAATCACTTATGTGATCACTCTCTGTGTTTCACTATTGTGATCATCTGCCTTTCCCAAGTGCTTGGTTCACCCAACAAAATCTACGCTTGGTCTCTCCAAGGCATGCTCAATAGGTCTGAAACTGGCTTCCATCACTGAATTACATCACACATCAACCAACCAAGTCTTCCTATACGATCAAGTCTGTGACATGTTCTGCGACGAGTTTTATGATCAATCACCCTATCCAAGTGCTTTGTTTCACCAAAAAATATTCTCTTGGTATGCACAAGGTGTGTGCGCAACTCAACCTTCCCATAGCACCATCAAATGAACCATTGTTGTAAGTATGATGAAAAATATTTGATGAACGAGTTCATTGCACCAAACAATTCAACAAGTATGTGAGCATTCCCACTAAAATGACTTCGAAACAAACCACCTTCTCAACAAGTGTGCCCCACCACAATTATTCTAACTAGAAGAGTGGTGAAGAGAACCAAATTGCTCTGATACCATCTATCATCATTGTAGAAGGTGAAGATCTCTCCAACACTTCTCCAAAATATGCAATGAATCCACTCTGATACCATGTGTCACGTCCCTATAACATGCCTTATGATCATGCACCTATTGAGGGCATGTGACACTACAACATTTCTCACTGGGATACTTGGCAACACCAAGGATACTTCATCCAGATTATGCCTCTTAACCTAGAGTATACGCATACTCTGCTATAGGCTATCAACGAGTCACACTCTAAATCTAGTGCAACTCTTGTATACTTAAACATTTGTTACACTTAGTATTTTTAAGCATAAATCCAAGAACATGAGAAGCCAAGAGTACAATGACGAAACATACAATAGAAACATTGATGTATTGCAGGTAACACAAATCATGCCTAACACCCAACTAAGTCTTTGTCATTACAAAACAGTTACAACATGATAACTATTGGCTCGATTTACAATTTTGGCAGAGTTAAAAGAATCACCTCACCTAACCATGACACTCATGAAAATATCCGTCACCAAAATACCATATGTTGCAACCATCTTCGCAACCACTTGCGGTGCACCTTAAATTTTCTCTCACCCATAAATTTTTGTCTCTTCATTTTTGCAAACTCTACCTCTTTATTTGCATAGACTTCACAGATTTCAGTTCTTCCTCACACATTCCTTCAATAGAGTTATGTTTCCAAACCTAGCCAAAAAATTCCCAAGAGATGTTCACCCAACTATGTCCCCCGAATCCTCCTCAAGGTAGCACAAGTCCTCCCATGTGTAGCGACTTGGATCCTTGAGGGAGCTCACCCTCTTCATTTCCCTCAAAATCAAAGAGATCTCTTTGTC
Source organism: Picea glauca (assembly GCA_000966675.3). Lineage (NCBI taxonomy): Eukaryota > Viridiplantae > Streptophyta > Pinopsida > Pinales > Pinaceae > Picea > Picea glauca. The sequence continues at coordinate 10,484 of JZKD02S2071240.1, read as the reverse complement.
TCCAAAACCTGCCTTCCTTGGTTGTGTACCCTTGTTCTCCTATAGGGTCTCCAAATATCACCATTGAAAACTACCACATCCCATCATGAAGACGTCTTGAAACGAATCGTCATGCCCCTTCGTGGACCTGGTCACCCAAACGAATTGTCACACTCCTTTGTAGACCTAGTCACCCAAACGAAGCCATGCGCTTATCAATAGTCATTCACCATGGGGTCGACGTGCCTAAACTTAGTGTGCCCCTCATTCCGGTGCACCCCATCTATCAAACTATCTTATTGTCTTGGGTGCATTCACCCCTTAGGTGATTTGGATAACTCTCCTAAGTGTGCCCCCCATGCCTTAGTCGATTTTCCTTCATTGATGGAGTGACCAAGTATTTCCATCAATTTTTCATCAAACTGTTTGTCATTTTACTTGCATCACAAGGAACCTTGGGTGGAGTTATCCGTCAGAACTTCACGTGCCCAAGGAACCCCAACTCTCCTCTATATGAATAGTTTTGTTTCCTCATTCACACCAAGCATTCTTCCTTCCCGATTCAGATTGTGGTGGAAGTGAACATGCCCGAGATAAGCTCCTAAGTCCTTACAGGTGGCACAATAGGAGTTAGTGGAGATCCATTTTAACTCTGGATATATAATGGGAAAAGAGGTATAAGTTCCTTTAGGTGAAAACTATTTGAAATTAAAAAACAACTTGAGAAAATGTTTGCACCTCAGGATTTGATCCCTCTATGATAGATGTGGAGCTAAGATGTATACAAGTTGGTTTAATTTCAATTAATTCAGATAACATACTCTTGTCTTATTTGGTCAACCCTTAAATACTATAAGTCTCATGAAATACCAGAATAATTACATTACTTCTAAAAAAGTAGGTGGTGGCATCTCAGCGACACGTTATCATGGATTGTCCATTACGTAGTGTGATAGAAGAGTAAACCTATACAATAATTGATGATCATAAAAAACATCATGTTAATATTCCTCCATTTTGATGGGTTTCAGTGCCCATCAATATGGATTGAATCCCAACTTCAATTTCGTCGGCAACCATCTCATCCAACTCAATAGTGAAATTTGAAAGAAACGATTTAAAAGATTATGAAGCCAAAACATCGATATGCCAACTGAGAGTCATCTCAACCAACTCATAATGAAATAGGAAATGAATGTTTTAGAGTATTGCAACACCAAATCATCAACAATGAAGATCTTTCTTTTCCAAAGGGAAAGGAGGGAGTATGATCATGTTCATCCTTGCATTCTATGTAGACAAATGATCAAGATGATGTTATATTTCCATGAGCTCCAAACAACATGTAGCAGAAACAACCCAATCAATGTTAAATCCAATCCAAATCAACAATTTTGTCTCTTGCACATGTTGTAAGATTCTTTATTGAACTTACAAATAATAGGCAAGATATGTTTTCAGTGGTATCATCATTTTTGATATCGATGGACGACATTCCATGTTTAGATTTTTGAGAGGCATAGAACTCTTTTCAAATTCTCAAGAATAATTATATTAGAGGAAGCTAACCATTGCGGTTTTATATTTTATAAATCTTTTATATAATAGGATTTTTATGGTTTTTATGTTTTCTCAATCTTTTATATAATAGGATTTATACTTAATATATAATGTATAGAATCTATAAACGAACAATATTTTAAGAGAAAATGTTTTTTTATCTTTTATCTAATAGGATTTTTACTTAATATACAATGTATAGAATATATAAATAAACGATATTTTAAGAGAAAATGTTTTTTATTCTTCAT
>JZKD02S2071239.1:1202364-1256862 GCA_000966675.3 Picea glauca | reverse complement strand
GATATCCCGAAACGCCGAGACTCCAATGAGATCGCCACCTCGTCTTTTTGCGACCTCGCCACCCGCAAGATAAATCTCTTGACCTTTCAACTCCCGAGACCCGATGCCCCGAGATCACCTACCACATCACCACTCTTGTGGTCCCCGCGAATTTCGAAATTCCTCGGAACTTCGCACCTCGCGATCTCCACGGCTAATTTCCAATTGCTTCCACACGAGATGCTGATATACTCTATCCATGAATAGGGTCACACCCCTCATGATCCTGATCGATGCCCTTACTCTTCCGGACTTCTAACTTCTTTTACCTGCACCGTAGACTTCACATCCACTTTCCACTGAATGCCATCCCTGAACAAGAAGTGTCTCTCCATGAGACTTGTACGCCAACCTGCTCGCTTCTCTTCAGCTTTCTTGCGCAACTTCCCCTGCTGGATTTTAATAACCTCGAAGGCCTATCCCTCCTGAGCTTCGACGACTTCAATTTTCTCAGAATTTTTTTTTGCACGCACCCCTTGCGGAAAATCTTCAAACACGCCTAAGTGTTGAAGTCACTCGACTCTGCGCACTCCTACAGCAGTAGTCTTTCAGTTTCTTTTTACTCAAAACCGCAACTCTAAATCTTCGTCCAGCCTGCGCACGCATTGCATGGCTCTAGTGTCAAATCTGCACTTCTGAGGACTTAGAACAAAAGTTACCTCTACTTGAACCCTTCTGTCAATGCACTCCTTGCGGACGATTCGACTACACTCCTTGTAGGAATTCTCTGGTTCAAGATAGAGAAACAATTGAAACTAACTCCTTGTTCTCACAGACTTCATTTCAACCATGAAATCACATACACAACATATAGAGAAAATGTATAACAAGAAGCAAACATTCATGAACATACTATCAACAGTACACAGAGAAAAACACAACCATGGAATTGAATCAAAGCTCTTTCTATCAATTCAATATCTGTACATGGAGGTTCTTCATACACTTCTCTGCAGCTCTCTCTTCAGAATGCTTAATTATTTTACAATGTACAAAGGAGGGTGTCTATATCCCGTTTCCCTCTCGAGCTCTAAAGCTATCAAATCTAGAATTAAATATTCTATCTACTTTACATTAAATCTAATAAATGCCTCATCTACCTGAGGACGTGAGCTATCCGCTCAAGGTCCATTACAATATACAAAGTGCGCTTCATCAAATCAACACATTAATGTTTTGCGCAACTATATCAAGGTGAAAATCAAAAAGAAATTATGCTGCTTGTCCAGCTATCTCCTGCTTTCACTCTGGCTCGCTTGACGTGGGTGATGCTCCTGCATCACACAGGTACATCTAAACTAAAATGGAGTTTCTAGACATCTCATCACTGGGAGCTTCTTATCGGTATGCTATCAAAATCGAGTAGAAATTTAAGCTCCAGAAGAAATGTGAGTTCGGGTTTGCAAATACGCAACAACCAAAGTATGATAAAGAATACCCTAACAAACAACCTCCCAAAAGCTAGTCCAAGACACAAGAAAAGAAGGGTAAGAGAATGACAAAGCATGACAATAGAAAGTGGTGTGATTTCCACAAAATCCCCTGGCACAACACCGATGAATGTCGCTTGAAACAATCATTGGTAGTCGAGATCAAAGACAAAGAGATGAACCTGAATTCAGAATTTGATTCAGAAAATAATGGATGGAGACAGATCATTGACGCAGACCCCACTACCACTGTCGCAACCAAAACAATCCAACCAGAAGCCACCAATAGATCCTAAAGAGGGGGAGTGCCTCCTCCATTCACAGATGTGGGTGAAGGGGACCCCGTTGCATTTTATTATTGATAGCGGAAGCCAAAAGAACCTCATCTCAATAGAGATCGTCAAACAATTTGGATTTCCAACAACACCACACCTGCAACCATACAACATCGAGTGGCTTCGCTAGGGACGAGATATTCGTGTTAGCCTACAATTTCGCCTATGTTTAGTCATCAATCCCTTCAAGGATGAGGTATTGTGTGATGTTGCCCCATTGGATTTCTGTGATTTTATTTCAGGACAACAATATATGTGGAAGTGCCATGCTATTTATGAGTCTCGACCCCGTAGTGTCATTATTAATGTGGGGGATCATCTTATTGGATACTAGAGGTAGTTCTGACTATTGTTTCAACACAATAGTGTAAATTTTTTTTCTCTCATACAACGAAGTTTAGCTTCTTCGTGATTCAGGAAGGAAGTGAACATAAGGACACTATTATCACTACGGCCTCGGTTCAAGCCCCCTCTCTCCAACAAAAGTAGGTTGGAAAAATTGAAGCACAACAAAAGGATTCCTTCTGCACACAGTCATCTCATGTAGTCAGAGTGTTTAAAAAGGTCCAAACCCTCCAACATCAGGTTTGTAGCAACCTTCCACAAGCTAAGCAATGCAATGTCTCTAGCAAGGCAAACAAATCACCAAGGTTCAAATTCAACAAATGCTTTCCCATCTCCCCCGTGAACTCAGCGCAATGGATACCATTGTTTCCTAAGGGGGGAGGATTGATCCAGATGGATATTGGTAACCACCCACCTATTCCAACTAACTCACATGCAGTTTTCATCATTGGCATTTATTTCCTAGATTTTCGATTCCTAAACTTCCTGGGCCGTTTTGAGGCCCTAAACAATGTTTTTGGAGATCACCACAATCAAACCAAGGACAAATTCAAATTTTGATGATGTAATGTGTAGTCCTCAGATAAACCTTTCCAATGGGCTATCATGCGCCTAAAACGAAGATCGTATGCAAAAGTTCTAACCCCGGGAAGTTGTTGTACCAACTTACCCCATTGGGGCCCACATGACTTTTGGCACTTCATCTCCACATTGGGGTCACAAACCTTTTGGATTTTTATCTTCTGGGGGTTAAGTTTTTGGATGTTTAGGGTTTTTCCATTTATGTTAAAAAGGCCTTTTGAGCCTCATTGTACTCATCATCTTGCGAATGTGCATAGCCATCACATCTCTTCTAATAGATAGGTTGCCACCATTCTAGTGAGTCCTTCACTCTGTAATTTTTCAATTCTGTACATCTCACTCATTAATAGAAATTGTGTATTAATGTATCTATGTGCCTCTTGTTATATATTTTTGATATATATATGATATATTATTGGATGTCTTACAATATCTCGACATATTTCTTTATTATTTCTCCACTCACATTTCGTGCTCAAAATAATCCGAATCAATCCTAATGCAACAAATATGTCTTTTTCAACATGTACAATAATTATTCATGATATTCCAAATATATACAATAAATACAAATACTTATTTATACTTAAATCCTTAACATCTTAACATCCTCTTCTATGATAATAAGACCTATAAAAAAAATACAAAATATATATTGTTTTTAATCATAATTACTAAAACCTTATAATATTTTTAATCACTTAAACCTTCATCATGCACCTTTCAAGTTAATAATATACCAAATAGAACACCACAATTGAAAATCATAATGAAATACTACCACAAGTGTACATCCAAATTGTATGTTATACAAATAGTTTAGTGATTTGGATTATATGGAGGAGAATGGATGAATTTGGATTCATTCTCCTCCATATACACATCACTTTTAATGAGTGAATCTTTGTATGGTGAAGAATGATTGAATCTGGATCATACGATTTAGATTAACATATAGTTTTATATTTTAAAACAAGTTTACAAATTAAATTAACATATACTTTTATATTTTAAAATAAGTTTAAAAATAAAAGAGAGAATATCATTTTTAATTAAAAATTATGTGTTAATATTTTAAAAAAAATGAATAACTATGTTAATTCTATTTTTAATATCTATATTAATTCTATAATTGCATTAAAATTATACACCATAACGCAATTCAAAAAAACGTTATATACAATTATAAACTTTTAAAGAAATCCAAAAAATTATATATATAAGTATCATGGACTAGATTTGAATTTCATCTTGTCACTCATCAATGGTAAAGGTCATCTCTTATCAATTCACGTCTTAAATTTGCATTGCATCTCTTTTATTGACATATTAGGATTAACACTTGTGATTAAAGTTTATTGTTACTTTTGTTAATGTATTGTTTATGGTAATAAACAATTTATGTTTGTTTTGAGATGTATGTATGTTTTTATGGGATAGCATAGATGGTAAGATGTGTGTACATTTTCTCGGTTTGGGGAGAGGTTATGGGTTCGAGCCTTATGTTCCTAGGGTCGCGGTTTAACATCCTATATCATCTACAAAGTGGGAAAGTATCGAGCAAGTTTCCCACACAGAATTTTTTGTGGAAAAAAAATATGTTTTACATGTTTAACAAAATATGTTTCTTTGTGGATTTAATAATTGAGTATGCATAAACAGATTGTGATTACAAAGTTTAAAAGGTCGGGTGAGAAATTCTATTTCATGATTAAATTACAATAACATTTTAAAGCTTTTTAGACCAATGCTACATCTATGTTATGTTTTTAAGCTTTTTCTCACATTTTGAATTAGAATTAATGTTAACGTGGTGGTTTATTTTATAGTTTAATTTAACAAGTAGGTTTTGTTTGTTTTAGTTTAGTTATGTTTAGGAAGTCTATACATGAAGATGTGTTAATATTCCATGGTTAGGTGTAAAAAACTCTACTTTATTACCAAAATTCATTATTTTTGTTTACAAAGGAAAATAATATATGAGTGCTTGTTTAGTCATCAAGTGGACTAGAGCAAATAAACCTTAATGTGTAAATAGAAAAACCTTCCGTTAAAATAGGTAATAGAGACATTTTCTTAAAATTATTTTATTTGAGAGCCATTCATTTCGATAACTTTTATTTGAGATGTTGTAATTGATGTATTTTTCTATTAAAATTGTAGAAACTTGTACCTAGTTTCAATTGTTGTTGGATATGTGGGCATTTATGCACAAATATAAACATGTCATTGGTAGGAATTAAAACTTGGTGAAATATATATTAACTATCTACTTTCATTGACCTAACAAGTCATTATTAACATAATTTTACATAAGTTTAAAACATAAAAAATTAATACAATAAATATTTTTTTAAAAAGTTTTCTTAACTTTATTTTTCATATTCACCAAATAATTACATATATTACTTTTATAATCTATAATAATGATATTTTATAATAACGATTTTTCTCACCCTCTTACTCTTATATGTACATTATTAATAAATATATATAAGTATTTTTTTTTATCTAGAGTTATATGTACATTATTAATAAATATATGTAAACTTTTTTTTAAGGAAAATTACTCATTATGTTGGGCCAAAGTTCTTCATTATTTCCATGCTCGGTAAAGTAAATAACTTCTTCTAGTTCTTTAAATTTTGAATAATATTTTGACAAAGAAAACTATGTGGACCTGAGTCTAATGAACTAAATTTTGTTGACCAAAGTCGATTGAATTACATTTTGTGAAAGCTAACATGTTTCTTCCATTATTATTATTATTATTATTTTTTAAATAAATAAGTTTTATTTCCATTTTTTTTTTTTTTTTTTATTATCAAAGTTTTTTTTTATTTTTTTTTAATTTATTTTTTTTTTTTTTTTTTTTAATAAAGAAGTTTTATTTAAAAGTATGTACATATATCTTTATAATATTTATTGTGATATAATCATCCCTTTACTTAAAGTTTTATTTTGAAAATAAGAGGTATTTGTGATTGAGGCTTGCATTGTGATAAGTAAGTGTTCTTATACTCAGATATTATCGTTCTATGTACTTTCCCATTTCATAAGAAGAAAAAAGGTTACAAGACTAAGTGGTCCTCTTGCAATAGTTCTTAGCTCGTATGGATGAAGACAATTTTTTTATAAGGTAATTCTGTGTAGTAAGATATGTTGATATCCAATCATAAGGTAAAATAAGAGTTTATTTCCAACAATAAATGCATAAAGAGATTTAAAATATTTCTAAGTGTTTATTTAATTTCTCTATTTGATATGTACAAAATTGATATTAATACATAAACATTAAAACTTGTTATTAAAAATTAGATCAACTTTATTTGTTTAAATTTTTTTATAAATATTTAAAAAGAAAACACACAATTTATACATGTATGATTCAAATAGGAACACTACATCTTCGTATCCTTTGTGTTGTATATGCACACATCATTTTCTCTCTTGATAAAATTGCTCACTAGGATTCAAAATGCCTTCATTACTACATTACGTTCTATAAGTATTGTGTTTTGCAAATCAAAAACTTTGAAAAAAAAGATTTTATTTCATAATAACGGAAGAATAGATTATACCCATTGCTTTTTCTAAGGGATGAAAAGGGTAATTTCAACACTTCTCTGGGCAAAAGAACACTGTGTGGACCAATGTTTAATGAATGAAAATTTTTGTGAAGTTTAACCCATTGGCATGTTTTCTTTTTTCACATTACACAAAATAAGGAGATTTTTGTTTATGTATTTATATTTTTCGAATATTCATTATATTTATAACATTTTTAGTATGGGGGCTTTTTTTTCTAAAAGTTAATTTTAAAATTATAAAATAGTAAAATTAGATAATAATAAATAGATAATAAAAAATGTAAATTATGAAAGCTATTTTATTAGCTGTAAATTTTAAATATAGATTTTATGGATGTTTCTTAAATAATTACAAAAATAATATGTTTATTTTCATTTATTTATTTGCGTAAATTTATTTTAACATTGAATTTATTTATTTTTTCTTAGAAAAAAGCATAATTTTATTCATCTGTATAGAACCAAATTACATTTTGTAGGTTTTTTAAGCACATTCCCAAAACTTGGGAGAACCTATGATTAGTAGAAAGAAGCCAAAAATGACCAAGAAATAGTGGTTGAAAAACCACAAAAAAGAGAACAAAATAAAGAGATGGAAAATAAACCTAGAGAGAGGTAGAACAAGTCCAATAGGCCTCAAGAAATCTCGCTGCAGAAAAAACCTCCAGAGAGAGAACACCACATAAAAACCCATGAGACTAGATAGACCAAGTGAGAGAGGTGTGGATCCCCAAAACAAACCAGATGACCACAACACCAATGGAAACCCTTCCAATGAGCAACCCGACAGAGAGAAACCAAGGAGTTGCACACCCACCTGAAGGACCTCAAAGTGTTGTTCAGGGAAACAACACTGCACACCCAAGACTATGCCTCAAAGCTCTGGCCACACCCTCATACCGAGAAGGAAAGAGAAATCCACGGGAACCCAACACAAAAGGACTCTGATGTGAGCATACATCAAACCCTGAACGAACTAGAGCCACCAGAGAAAGGAGCCACAACTAGGAGAGAAACATGACCCAAGAGGGAGGCCATCCATCGAGGAGAGAGCCAGTGAACCATGCAGAAGGAGGAAAACAAATTGATTTGAAAGAGTATATCTTCTTGGAAAAATACACCAAGCCCATCCAAAAACCTCCAAACCACGCAGGCACCAGATGTCTAAGACGAACCAACAAAATCTGCACTAAAGAAGCCAAGAGATCCGAACGAACTCGGCCTAGCATGAAAAAAAGAGACGGATCATGATCCACAGACATGAATTATTTTGGGGGAGATGGACTACGCAGAATAAGATAGATATCCCATCAAAAGTGAAAGAACGTGGAGAGAAAGCCAAAACTAGGCCCAAGCAGTAACTGCAAACTCTGGGAAGAGGAAAAAAATGATCTACCGAGCTAGATCCATTGCAACACTATCTAGGAGAGATTAAAAGAGTCGGGACGCCAGGGAAAGATGGATGCAAAATGTTCGACAACACAGATATTCCAACAGAGGATGAACACCTTTAGTAACCACTCACATAACTAGATCAAAGATCAACACACCGATGTTGTCACATGGTAAAACCCCTACGAGGAAACATCCACAACCCCAACCAACGTGGCCACTTGGAGCAATTTATTAATGCAAAGAAAACGATTACAGAGAGATTTTACAAGAGAGTTTCTCACAATCGATCATCGACAAATGACCCTCCATGCTCTTTAAATAAAGATCATGGACCAATCGGGTGTTAAGCCACAGATCAATGGTCATTAAGATTGAGGAGAGTATGAACCGTCGGATCACTCTATGTCAGGAACATATCGTGATCGTCGGATTTCCTAACTACAAATGCATACTAATGCATACTAAAGAAACACACTAGAAAACACACTTTTACCTAATGACACAATAGACCAAGTAGATCTTAACTAACTCCTAAGTGTCTAAATATCCTAACATCCCCCCTTAAGAACAACTTGGGATATGATTGAAGGATTTACAATAGTGACACAATAGGAGAAAGAAGGATGCATTAGAGTCTATCCCCCCTTAATGACAACTTCCTGAACTCCTAACATAGATCGAAGTTTGGAAAACTTTGCTTCTGTAAGAGACTTTGTGAAAATGTCTGCAACTTGATCTTCTGTAGGGAAAAAGAGCATTTCAATAACTTGATCATGAATGAGCTTTATGATGAAGTGCATGTTTATCTCGATGTGTTTTCTACGCAGATGTTGAGTTGGGTCTTTGGCAAGCTTGATGGCACTCTGATTGTCACACCAAAGGTTGGTCGGATGCTGGTGCTGGAATCCAAACTCTAAAAGGATCTGTCGAAGCCATAGGGATTCCTGACTTGCATTTACCACTGCTCGGTACTCTACTTTTGCTGAAGAAAGTGCAATAGCCTGTTGTTTCTTACAGGTCCAAGTGACAGTTCCTGAACCAAGGCTGAAAACATAACCTGCAGTAGACTTTCGATCATCAGGGTCACCAGCGTAATCTGAATCAATGAAACCAACCAATAAAGGAGTCCCCCCTGAACTGTAATGTATCCCGAACTAAACTGTACCACGAACATAGCGAAGTATCCTTTTAGCTTCTTTCCAATGGATTTCATGGGGCGTTTTCATATACCGGGAAACATGAACAACAACAAAGGAAAGATCAAGACATGTATGAGTAAAGTATAAGAGGCTACCAACTAATTGATGGTACAGGGTGGCATCAACTTCAGGAGAAGTACAAGTGGCAGTAAGCCTGACTCCAGACTGGAAGGGAAAAGGGGTTGGTTTAGAATCGTCCATGTGAAAGCGACGAAGAAGGTCACAAGCATACTTAGACTGGGAAAGAAAAATTCCTTCATTGGTTTGCAAAACTTGGAGGCCAAGGAAATAGTGCAAAAAGCCAAAGTCTATCATTTCAAATTTCTTCTTAAGGTTGGTTTTCACATGGTTTAAAATTTTTGAGTCACTACCAGTAAGGATAAGGTCATCAACATAAAAGACAAGTATTATGAGATGGCTTCCTACTTTCTTGGTATAGATATTAGGATCAGAATGGCATATAGAGAATCCAGTGGCAATAAGAAAGCTACCCATTTTCGCATACCAAGCTCGGGGAGCTTGCTTGAGACCATAAAGAGATTTCTTGAGGTGACAAACAAGGCTAGAGTCATTCTGGACATAGCTAGGAGGTTGTTCCATGTAGATTTCTTCTTGCAAATCTCTGTGCAAGAAGGTGGATTTAACATCCATCTGATGGACCTCCCATTTATGTGAGGAAGCAAAGGAAAGAACAAGGCAGATGGAATTCATTTTTTCTACAGGGGAAAAGGTTTCATTATAGTCAATTTCTTCAACTTGGGAAAATCCTTTGGCAACTAACCAAGCCTTGTGTCCTTCAACACTTCCATCTGATGCATACTTAGTTTTGTAGACCCATTTGCATCTAACAAGTTTTCTTTCATTTGGAAGAGGTACAAGATCCCAAGTATCATTTTCCATTAAAGAACGGTACTCTTCATTCATTGTTGTATCCTAATCTGGATGACCTGAATCTTATGAAAATGTCTCTGGATATTGAGTTTCTCAAACTTGAACCAAAAGAGAAGAGAAGAGTTGGAACTGTGAACGCGTCCGGCGTTGATCTGAAGGATCACCGACAAGATCACCAGCTGCTTCTCGTGTTGAACAGACCCATCTCAGAAGTGGTGGAGCTGGTGTTGGTTTAGGTTCAAAGGACTCATCTGGAGGAGGGTGAGCAGGCAGAGGTGGATTTTCATCCTCACTGTCATCATCTGAAGAAGAAACCAGATCATAAGAAGGCACAAACGTTGAAGATGGCTTGCAGACCGAAGAAGGCACAACCATCGAATTAGGCTCGCAGGCCAAAGAAGTCACAAACGCCGAATTAGGCTCGCAGGCCAAGAGATTTTCATCAAATTTAACATCTCTTCTAATAATAATTTCATTACAATGTGATTGAAGAAGTCTGTACCCTTGACATCTTCAGAATAACCAACCAATATACACTTCTCACTTTTAGGCTGCAATGCTTTCCTTTTCTCATCAGGAATGTGAGCCCATGCTATACTGCCAAATACACGGAAGTGACTTACATCTGGTTTAATTTTGGTCCAAGCTTCTTCCAGTGTTATATTTTTAAGAGCCTTTGTGGGAATGCGATTTACTATGTAATTTTCACAGTTGATGGATTCCACCCAATACTTTAGACTTAATCCCTTAGATTGGATCATACAATTAGCCATTTCTTTTAATGTGCGGTTCTTTCTCTCAGCAACACCATTTTCTTGTGTTGTATATGGAACATTGTGTTGCATTTGGATTCCCTATGTAGTGCAGTAATTTGTAAAATTATTTTTCACATATTCACCTCCATTATCTGTTCTTAACCTTTGAATTTGATTTCCAGATTGTTTTTCTACAAAGGCCTTGTAGGCCAAAAACTTGTCAAAAACTTTGCTCTTAAGTTTTAAGAAATAAACCCAAGTACGTCTGGAAAAGTCATCAATGAAAGTTAAGAAATACTTGCATCCAGAAAAAGAAAGAGAATAAAGTGGACCACACAAATCACTGTGAACAAGCTGCAAAGGACCCGAGGTGTGCTAAGAGGCACGTTTTTCAAAACTGTCCTGATGATGTTTGTCGAGAACACAACTGACACAAACACCATCTCTGCATGAAACAAGTGGACCACTAGTCAAAATCTATTGATTACATAGTTGCTGCAATGAGAGATAGTTTACATGACCAAACCGCTCATGCCAAAGTTTGCTCAAGTCATCGCTATGAGCAATAAAAACTGATGAAAAAGATGATGACCCAAAGTTGTCAAACTTGTACAACCTGGTAATATCATCAACAATTAAAGTTGCAAGAACATGATTATGATCTTTTAGATCCTTGATTACAACTTGGTGAGGTGAAAACTCTACGGTTTTACCTTCACTTGAATGAGTGATTTGATATACTGATAGAAGGTTACAAGAAAGACTTGGAACACATAATACATCATTGAAATGGCCATTTTCTACTTGTACTGTTCCAAATACTTCAACACTAAGAGATCTATCATCACCAACAAATATTTTCTTGGTGTTACATTCATTTAGAGTAGAAAATATGTCTCTATCCTTAGCCATATGATAAGATGCTCCAGAATCAATAAGCTACTTATCAAAAGTAGAAGTAGAAGGTGTATTGAAGGAGAAACTAGAAGCAAAAAGTGAATGTCCATGAGAAGAAGAAGAAGAAGTAGAATCAATACTGATGTTGTGCTTCTTCATCGCTGCTTCTAAAGCTGCCATCTTCTTGAAACATTTGGACTCATCATGACCATCTTTATCACAAAAGTTGCAATTTTTGTTAGTATTCTTATTTTTATATTTTTCTCCTTTGTCTCCATTAGTTGAAAATGTTGTCTGAGTGGGTTTGGGACCCTTATATTTCTTGTTTTTGTGGTGAGGATCTTGCTTCTTGGGATTCTTGGGTTTATCTTTTTGATGGACAACTAAGCCTTTGCTGGAGGTACTTGCAGTGCTGATCACTCCAAGTTGTACTAGCTTATCTTTCTCTCTAATCAAAGAATCACAAAAGTTCTCAAGAGTGGGTTTTTGATAAGTTGCCCCTACAACCTCTCGTATGGCATAAAAGGTAGATACAAACACAGAATATGCACTACCTAGCTTAGAAAGAATAAGATAGATGCAATGATCTTCGTCTATCTTTATCTTACATTTTTCACATAAAGTTCTAAGTGTTTTAAACTTAGATAGATAGTCTTTAATGCAAGAAAAATCACTTGGACTCAAAGTTAGTACTTGATTTTCTAACTATTGTGCTCGAATAATATTGTGTTTACCAAACATAGATTCAATCTTTTCCCAAGCTTCTTTGGGTTTATCAATTGACTGAAGGTGGAACCTTAAATCAGGAGAGATGGACATTATGATTAATCCACATGCTTCGTCATTCCTATTATCCCATTTGACTTTCTTATCAATATTAGTGGGTGTATTTTTCTTTCCTAAGGTAATCATGTACAAGCCTTTACTTCTTAATAAATCCTCCATATGGGATTTCCATTGGAAGTAGTTGGTGCTGGTAAGTAAGACATTACTTGTAGAAGACATATTAAATATGTAGATAATACTGATTTAAAAACTGAAACCGATGATCTGAATGGAAATAGATTAAAAAGTTATGCGGTTTAAAAAAAAACGACATTGAAAACGAACTTCGGATGTGAGAGTTACGCCATTTTTAAAAAATGCATAAATGGTAACCAAAGGACCACGTGGTAGTGTAAGTTGCTTTATGAAGTGACCCACTTTTATAAAGAGAAGTGGGACTCACTTTTACAAAGAAAAGTTGCATGCAAAATAAATAACTCTAAAATAAAATATTAAAGCTACTTATAGTGATTTATTTTTATACTTGAAGTGAAATACACTTTACAATTTTAGCATGAACTTTTTCAAAAAAAGTAACAAAAGAGAGACTTGAACTCAAGACCTCTTACTTAATAAGGCAACTCTTAGCCAAATGGTCTAGCAAAACATATTGTAATGTTTAGAAGGAGGATTGGGGGTGTTGTTGTCGTTGTTGTGGAAGACGACTTTGGAGAACATGCTAAAAAAAAACTCTTTTCACACAAGAAATTTTTTTTGCTTCTTGATGACAACAAGGGTTAGATCTCGGTTAGCTTACCTGGAAAATGCACCTTTTCCTATCTGTTTCTGATTTTCCAAGATCGCATAGGGTGCGAGGCAAAGAGAATACGCAGATCTAAAAGAGTAGCAACCCAAAAATAAAAAATACAGAACCGAAATAAAACCAAAATACTTCTCTGCAAAAAATTAAAAAATGCATATTCAAACTTTATACCTCCGGATCTGATTGTAATGGCCGTATCTTGGGCAAATGAAAACTTTTTTGAGTGAAAATAAAAGTGTTCCTGAATGAAACAAGTGCTCTGGATGCAATGGAATAGTCCTCTCAGCCTAGAAATGGACTAAAATGAAAGAAAATGGATATGAGGCAACTCAGCTTCACGATCTCGATCTACAACAAGAGCATGTCTTCAAACAGGCTCTGATACCATGTTCGACAACACAGGTATTCCAACAGAGGATGAACACCTTTAGTAACCACTCACATAACTAGATCAAAGATCAACAAACCAATGTTTTCATGTGGTAAAACCCCTATGGGGAAACATCCATGACCCCAGCCAATGCAGCCACTTGGAGCAGTTTATTAATTCAAAGAAAAAGATTACAGAGATATTTTACAAGTGATTTTCTCACAATCGATCATCGGAAAATGACCCTCCATGCTCTTTAAATAGAGATCATGGACCAATCGGGTGTTAATCCATGGATCAATGGCCATTAAGATCGAGGACAGTATGAACCGTCAAATCACTCTATGTCGGGAACATATCATGACTCTCAGATTTCCTAACTACAAATGCATACTAATTCATACTAAAGAAACACACTAGAAAACACACTTTTACCTAATGACACAATAGACCAAGTAGATCTTAACTAACTCCTAAGTGTCTAAATATCGTAACATGAAAGCTGCAGCTTGGGCTGCGGCTAAGAGAACCCTAGTCGCAACCCCATCTTCAAATTCTGGTTAAAATTGTTAACAATAAAATGTCTTTGTTTTTGAATTCCTCTTTAACATCAAGTTTATTAAATACTAAAAGAGATTAAAACTTTTGAAATGCAAATTTCTCACATTGAAAAGATCTTAAGCTAAAATGGATTTACATTTGTGTACTTTTATATATATGCTTAGTATATTCCTTTGACAATTTTTTATATATAGATTCTTCTTTTTCAAAGAATTAATACAATTCGATTATTACAGTGTTGTTTTTATAAAAAAATTCTCAAAGAAAAAAAACATACTTATATCGAAGATGAAAATGAAAAAATCCCATGGAAAAGGACGAACAATGTTATTTTTATACATAAAAATATTTGTGTAAAATATTATATTAAACTGACATATATTGAGATGGATAAATGAGACATGCATTACAATCTCTTCAATAATAAGTTGTAAAATGCAAGTTTCACTCTATCAATGTAAGTTGTTTTGACTTTAAACTATATGCCAAGAGAGTTAAATTCTCACTTCATTTAAAACAAATCTTAATGCGACAAATATGTCTTCTTTCTTTCAACATGTGCAATAATTGTTCATGTCTTTTCCAAATGTATGATCATTCTTTTTGCAAATAATTGATATGATTTGATTATTATAGTGTTATTTTTATACATATAAATATTTGTGTAAAATATTATATTAAATCGACATATGTTGGGATGGAAAAATGAGAAAATAGTTACAATATCTTTAATAATAAGATGTAAAATGCACATTACTATATCGATGTCAGTTGTTTCAACATTGAATTAAATACCTTGAGAGTTAAATTCCCACTTCATTTTCCAAAAAATCCTAATACAACAAATATGTCTTCTTTCAACATGTACAATGATTGTTCAGGACATTCCAAATGTATACAATGGATACAAATAGTTCCATGTGCTTGAATACTTAACTTCTCAACCTAATGGGCCAAATGTCATTCTATGTGTCCATTCAAAGCATCCTCCTATCTATGATAAGAAAGTTTTGTTTTATTTTATTTTTTTATTTTTAGTTTAGGTTACAAAGCCTAGGGAAAACCCCAAGTACTTCTCCTCATTTCGAGGATGGTACTCATGGTAAACCGTAGAATATTCAAGGCACAATGTCGGTCAACAATAAGTCTCGAAACCATTACAAGAGTATACTCATTATGATCTCAATATATCACTTGCGGGAATTGAACCTGAGTGGGGAGGATAACAATCATTCCTCCCAACCACCCTAACTAAAACCAATTGACTCTATGGTAATAGGAACTATAAGAAACAAAATGAATAAATGAGATGGACCTCACTCTATCAATGTACGTTATTTTAGCTTTGAATTATCTGTCATAAGAGCGAAATTCTCACTTTATTTAAAAAAAATCCAAATGCAACAAATATGTCTCCTTTCAACATTTACAATAATTATTTATAACATTTCAAATGTATAAAATAAATACAAATAGTTCCATGTGCTTGAATCCTTAACTTTAAAACTAATAGGCCAAATGTCATTCAAAAAATCCTCATATCTGTAATAGTAAGCCTTATAAAAAAACAATTATTATAACAAAAGTACATAATGTTTTTAATCATAATCATTGAAATACTTACTACATAGTACATAATGTTTTTAATCATAATCATTGAAATACTGACTATATAGTGTTCAAGTTAAGAATGTACCATTGATTATACAGTTTTCAGGTTAAGAATGTGCCAAATGGAACACCACAATCGAAAATCATATTGAAATACAATTGTTTTAACTTAAGCATGTGCACATCCGAATTGATACAAATAGTTTATAAATTAGCTTTTGTAAAATAAAGAATGGGTGAATGTGGTTGTATGGTTGTGCACATCCAAATTGATACAAATAATTTATCAATTATCTTTTATACAATGAACAATGGGTGAATGTGGTTGTATGGTGGAGAATGAGTGAATTTGGATTCAAGATGTATGTTAGGTAAACAATTTATCACTTGGATTTTTGTATGGTAAAAAGGGAAGAATTTGTTTGCAAGGTGTAGAATTAGTGAATTTGGATCCCATAATCTAAATTAATACATAGTTTTATATTTTTGAACTTGGCCAAAAAAAAAAAATTAAGATAAAAAGGAGAATATCACTTTTAATTTCAAAATTAAAAATGTATTATTGTTTTTTTTAATAATTTTTTAGAGGATTTGAATAATTAAGTTAATCATATAACTTTTAAGGAAATAAATTTTTTTTTATATAGGACTATTTTGATAGACATTTACACATCAACAATGTTCAACTCTAAATGAGAGGTGACAATTTACCAAGTCATGGAATAGATTTGAATTTCATCTTGCCACTTACTAATGCCAAAGGTGATGATTTATCAAGTTATGCACTAAATTTGCATTTCATATTTATCACTTCCCAATCACTACTACATATGGTGTTGAATTCCAACCGAGAGTTCCAATGGTACGAATAAAATCAACCATACCATCAGACATTACTAAGTAATTATCAAAATTGCGTTTATTTATTTATTTATTTATTTTTATTTTTTGGGCGCCCTGTCATTCATCACCCTTTCGATGAAGTCCAATAACTGTTAGTATTTTGACTCCTATTCGACGGTTACCGTGAGGGTCACATGGTGCCCCATCGTCAAATGTAGATCATAGGGGAACATTTATAAAACCATGAGCTATAAGAACTCAGTCGAGGACCTGCAAATAAATATAAAGTTTATTATGATCGACTTATGTAACCTCTGTATGGATCAAGGTTGTCCCCACAGGGATCATATAAATGTACATGTATTCTCTAAACATTATACATTTCGGCATTTTTTGTTGGATTCTAGTGATATAAAGGTTGTAAGTAGAGTGATAGGAAATGAGAGGCTTGTCAAAGAGATATTAGGAGGAATATTCAAAGAAAACAAAGGTGTGCGATCTATATTTCACTTTCCCGACTACTTTTGTTAGGGAGACCGTAACCGTGATGTTTGTCATGTAAATATCCTACTTTTATGAAAATTTTATAGAATATCAATATTTTTTTTACTCATACTTTTCTTATATGTGATGTTGGTTGAGATATTTAGTGTTTTTCTACAATCTTTAAGAGATCTTTAATGCATCTTTATAATAATGTTTGAATCTACCTACAGGAAAATCAAAAGGTATTGATAAGAGGGGGAAATTGAAGGGGGTTAGTTCCAAACTATGGAAGGGGAACTAGGGCACTAAGAAGAGGCAATAAGTCCATTTATTTCACTCAAAGATAGATCTATGAATGAGGTTATGTTTGGTAAATAGTTGACAATGGAAACGTTTGTTAGAGTAGACAATGCACCTTTTAAATATTCCTTAGGACCTATCCAACCTTTATTTCTCAGGGATCAATCATCCCATTCAAAACAATTATCCTTGAAAAGGGTTATTGATGCGAATAAACATGGCATCCTCCTCCTATAAAATACAATGTCGAATGGGGATAAAATAGTTAGTGATCTAAGCGAATTTCTTGGGGGTTGGAAGTTTAAACTCATTGATGCTAGAGGAAGGTATGTGGGGATGATTAGAAAAGTTGTACATATATCTATACATTTCTTTGTGCAATTGGAAACTTAAAACCCTTTGTTCTAGAAAAATACCAAAATATGTTCTTTAGGAAAAAGAGGGAAATTTTTTCCTTGGTGTAAATTTTTCTTAGTGCAAATTGCATGCTAGGCTACACTAAAATGCACCCCTGGTTCTGAAAACTCATTCAATTTGCATGTTTCAAACTGTAAACGAGTTTTTAAGTCATTTTACATAATTCTATATACTTAGTTTTTACTTTGTGGTCATAAAAGACTCTGTTATGCAAAAATAGGCAAAGGATGCCTAGTAAAACCCTAGAAATGCACAACTTGTTTGTAAAAAGAAAATCAAAGTTTTATTGTATTGTATATTTGAGTTGTGCAAGTTATTGGGAGTGTGGTTTATCATATTAAATGCACAATCATGTTGTTAATTTTGCAATTACAATTTTAACTTTTATTGATTTAATAAGTCACCATTAACACAACTTTAAATAAATTTTAAAAGATAAAAAATGAATACAACAAATATTTTCTTAACCTTATTTTTTTATGTTCCCCAAATAATTACATGTATTACTTTTATAATCTATAATAATAATCCCCGGATGGGGTGACACGTAGCTCCATGACGACAGTTGGAATAGCACTCAGCCTAGGCATAAATGCCGATGGCCGCCACCCACAAGTCTGCATTAACGATGGGGGACGACCATAGCTGCAGCCATACGATGGACGAACTCCTCCCTCGCATGATCATTTACGCCCACAACGCACTCGGGATGGAAGGGGTTAAATGCGGACAAGTGACCTCGGCTTCTGGTTATTTGATTTCTTATATGCTCGGACAGAGCGAGACTTCTCCTGTCTCGGCTCTGCTTTTCGCTTGGACGCTCTGGTGCAGTCCTGTACTCCTCTCGCCCTGGCTCTTTGCATTTTCATTGTATTTTGGTAAAGATTGTCCGGGTATTTTGTCTCAATGTGTGCCGAGACAGAGTCTGTTTGCTCGTGCTTTGCACCTGCAACTGCTCTCGTCCTGGCTCATCTGCCTATCCCTGCAACCGCTCTGTTCTTTCACCATGGCTAGAAAGAGAGGCAAGCCTCACCGTGGCGCGGCCTGGAATGCCCATAAGGCGCAGCGGTGACGGAAAGAGCAATTGGAATGCACTTTGGCTCTGGCGACCTCCATACTTCGGAAGAAAGCTCGGGCTGAGAAAATGGCATTGCTCGCCACCATTGCTGAGCCGGGAGCTGGCTATAGTCGAGATGTCAAGGAAAATACACCGGGAGACTGGCATGAGGCTGGTACTGAGGAGGAGTTTCCCACCTGTGTCGTGGTGGAAGACCCGTTCATGGAGGACTTGTCGATTGCAAAGAAGCCCCACGCCACTGAGGCGACTCACCGGGAGGAATGCAGACCTATTCCGGCACAGGAAGACGATACCCCCGGCTGCATTATTGAAGAAATCCCCTGGCCAGGCGACAACAATCCCAGCAGCCATGACATGCAGGTGAATGAAGCAGAAACGAAGGGTGCAGAGGTTGATGCGGAGCAGAGGGTGTTCGACACTGGTTTTGGAGTGGTGGTGGACTCGAGGAATGTTCCCCTCAGCGACGCAGGTGGCAGTATGCATGGCTCTCTCCTCCGGGCAGAGCACCTGGCTCTAGTGTTCGACCTTCGTGGCCACATGTCTGACCTGGAGCATCGGGCCCTCATCATGGGCTAGCGCCTGGACTTGCTCCTCGATGCATATTCCAATGTTCCAGCTCAGCGGAAGTGCCCCCTCTGCGCGCAGGCATTTGCCATCCCGGCTGGGTCCACGTGGCAGTCTGGCGAGGAGGACAGGTCACCAGGCACCTAGTTTTTTATGCCCTTTTGGTTCCTAGTCTTATTATGTTACTGTTTTATGTGCATTTTGACTATAGACATCTGTCCTGATTTCCTCCGGGTAGGACAGATGCTACTTTACTTCATGTTTTATCATGCTACTGCTATTTGCTCTCCACCTATGCTGGTTTCCAGTAATCGGCAACATTTTTGGTGACATCAGACCTACACTACTGTATATTTTGTCAAAGTTTTTTTGTTAATCTAATATAACAGGTTCCACTTTAAAAAAAATAAAAAAAATCTATAATAACAATATTTTATAATATTAGTAATTATTATCAATTTGCTTCTCTGCCACACCACTTTGTGGCACTTTATATGAACATTATTAATAAACTATAAATAAATACATGTATTACTTTTATAATCTATAATAATGATATTTTATAATAATTGTAATTATTATAATTTTTCTTATTTACCACTTTGTGGCCCTTACATTATTAATAAATTATAAATAAATATATGTAAGTATGTTTGCAATAAATAATTATATATATAGTTTTAGGGAACTTACTTAGGGCCAATTGCACTTAAGTTCTTCGTCATTCCCATGTTAAGTAAAGTAAATAACTTCTTCTTATTCCTTAAACTTAAACTTAAACTTTTAGTTATATTTAGATAAAATAACTTTTTCTTATTCCTTAAACTTAAACTTTGAGTTATATTTTGATAAAAGAAAACTTTGTGGACTAGAGTCTAATGAACTACATTTTGTGGAACAAAGTCTAATGAATTACATTTTGTGTAGCCTCACATGCTTTTGTTATATACAATTTCAATTGGTTTAAAAATAAGGAAAATATTTTTATAATATGTATTGTGGTATAAGTATAATCATCTCTTTAGGTATTTGTTGTGGTATAAGTATAATCATCCCTTTAGGTATTTGTCGTTAAGGTTTGCATTATGATAAGGAATTGTCATAGTGTTTATATATTATTTTTATTTTGAAATATTTAGGGTTACATGTACTTTTCCATCATATGAAAAAGGTTGACCAGATTATTTTATCCTCTTGTATTAGTTTTTAGCTTTTATGAATGCGACCATTTTTTTAAAGGTAATTCTATATATTAAGATGTGTTAATATCCAACCATAACATAAAATAAGAGTATATTTAAAAAAAAAATCATAAAATCCTTCTAAGTGTTTATTTTAATTTCTCTATTTTAATATATACAAAATTGATATTAAGACATAAACATTGACTAAAAATAATTCAATATCATTCGTATCAATTTTTTTTATAAATATTTAAGAAAAACAACACACAATTTATACATGTATGATTCAAATAGAAACACTACATCTCATCCATACAACATCTCCTCTCCTGATGAAATTGCTCACTAGGTTTCCAAAATGTCTTCATTAATGCACTAATTTCTATAAGTATTGTGTTGTTGCATATCATAAGCATTGGAAAAAGGAGATTTTATTACATAATAATGGAAGAACAGATTACACCATTGCTTTTTTTTAAGAGATGAAAAAGGGGAATTTAACCATTTCTATTGGCAAAAGAAAACTCAACCGATGTTTAATGAATGAAATGTTTTGCGAAGTTTAATGGATTTTCAACCTATCTTTTTTTAGATTATGGAAAAATAATGAAATTTTAGTTCATGTATAGATAACTTTATGATATTTAATTGTAATTAATTTTTATTATTATTATTATTATGAGACTATTTTTATAAAAATTAATTTTAAAGTTATAAAATATTAGAATAGGATAATAATCAATAGATAATAAAAAACATGAATGATAAAATCTATTTTATTAGTTGTAAATTTTAAATATAAATTTTATGGATGCTCTTTGGACAATTGTTGGACAACTGATTTAGAAAGTTGGTTGTCATTGGTATCAACTCTTGGATATTTATGTCAACCCTTGGAGAAGTCCAAAATCCCTAGAGATGTGGTTGAGATTGATGACGAGTTAGTTTTCATTGATGGAGTGGTTGATATCAATAGATGTGATGGGTGCATTTGATGAAGTCTACATGAAGCCCTGAAGGTGTGATTATGGGACCCGAATTTGGTTGAGGAATATGGACATGAAGGACCGTGTAAATGCAGGTAACTCACTCATGGATGGATAGTCCTTGTAATGCCATTTTTGGTGATAGGTGGTATGCCACGTGGTTCCTCACGGTTGAGGAGTTATGAGGACATGAAGTGAAAGCCCCAAAGATGTGTTCATAATCCCCTAAATGGTTACAATATGGGTTAAGAATCCTCTAATTGGTGGCATGTCATTAATGAAAGAGTAAACTGGTTGTAACAATAAAGTTGAAGAAGCCCTAAAGTTTAGGAAAGAGGTTATTGTTGAGTTTAGGAAAGAGGTTACTGCTAAAGTTTAGGAAAGTCAAGGTTTTATTATATTGTATATTTGAGTTGTGCAAGTTATTGGGAGTGTAGTTTATCATATTAACTGTGATCATGTTGTTAATTTTAACATTCATTGACTTAACAAGTTACCATTAACACAATTTTAAATAAATTTTAAAAGATAAAAAATCAATACAACAAATATTTTCTTAACCTTATTTTTTTATGTTCCCCAAATAATTACTTATATTACTTTTAGAATCTATAATAATGATATTTTATAATAATAGTAATTATTATCAATTTGCTTCTCTACCACTTTTATGTACATTATTAATAAATTATAAATAAATACATATATTACTTTTATAATCTATAACAATAATATTTTATAATAATTATAATTATTATCAATTTTTTTATTTTCCACTTTGTGACCCTTACATTATTAATAAATTATAAATAAATATATGCAAGCATTTTTTAAATTATATATATATATATATATATATATATATATATATATATATATATAAACTTATTCATTATGTTGGAGCCAATTGCACCTAAGTTCTCATCATTCCCATGCGGAATAAAGTAAATAACTTCTTCTTATTCCTTAAACTTTAAACTTATATTTTGATAAAAGAAATCTTTGTGGACTAGAGTCTAATGAACTACATTTTGTGCAACAAAGTCTAATGAATTACATTTTGTAGAGCCTCGCATGCTTTTGTTATATACAATTTCAATTAGTTTAAAAATAAGGAAAATATTTTTATAATATGTATTGTGGTATAAGTATAATCATCTCTTTAGGTATTTGTTGTGGTATAAGTATAATCATCCTTTTAGGTATTTGTCATTAAGGTTTGCATTATGATAAGGAATTGTCGTAGTGTTTATATATTATTTTTATCTTTGAAATATTTAGGGTTACATGTACTTATGTATATATATTATGTTTACGTACTTATGTATATTTAGGGTTACATGTACTTATGTTTATATATTATGTCGTTAAGGTTTGCACTATGATAAGGGATTGTTGACCAGATTAATTTATCCTCTTGTATTAATTTTTAGCTTCTACGAGTGCGATCATTTTTTTATTATGTAATTCTATGTATTAAGATGTGTTAATACCCAACCATAACGTAAAATAAGAGTTTATTTTAAAAACAAATCATAAAATCCTTTTAAGTGTCCATTTTAATTTCTCTATTTTAATATATACAAAATTGATATTGGAACATAAACACTGAAATTGGTGACTAAAAAATAGTTCAATATTATTTGCATCAAGATTTTTTATAAATATTTAAAAAAAACAACACACAATTTATACATGTATGATTCAAATAGAAACACTACATCTTCTTATTCGTAAAACATCTCCTCTTCTAATGAAATTGCAAATTGCTCACTAGGATTCCAAAAATATTGTGTTTTTGCATATTATAAGCATTGAAAAAGGAGATTTTATTACATAATAATGGAAGAACAGATTATACCATTGCTTTTTCTAAGAGATGAAAAAGGGTAATTTAACCATTTCTATTGGCAAAAGAAAACTATGTGGACCAATGTTCAATGAATGTAATTTTTTGCGAAGTTTAATGGTCTTTTTTCAGATTATGAAAAAATAATGAAATTTTAGTTCATGTATAGATAACTTTTTGATATTTAATTATAATTTTTTTTTTATTATTATTAAAAGACTATTTTTATAAAAGTTAATTTTAAAGTTATAAAATATTAGAATAGGATAATAACTAATAGATAATAACAAATGTAAATTATAAAATCTATTTTATTAGTTGTAAATTTTAAATATAAATTTTATGGATGCTTTTTGGACAATTGTTGGACAACTGATTTAGAAAGTTGGTTGTCATTGATATCAACTCTTGGAGATTTATGTCAACCCTTGGAGAAGTCTGAAATCCCTAGAGATGTGGTTGAGATTGAGGACGAGTTAATTGTCATTGATGGAATGGTTGATATCAACAGATGTGATGGGTGCATTTAATGAAGTATACACGAAGCCCTAAAGGTGTGTTTATGGGACCTGAATTTGGTTGACGAATATGGACATGAAGGACCGTGTAAATGCAGGTACCTCACTCATGGATGGATAGTCCTTGTAATTCCATTTTCGGTGATAGGTGGTATGCCATGTGGTTCCTCACAATTGATGATTTATGAGGACATGAAGTTGGAAGCCCCAAAGATGGGTTAAGAATCCCCTAAATGGTTACAATATGGGTTAAGAATCCTCTAACTGGTTTCATGTCATTAATGAAATGGTAAAGTGGTTGTAACAAGAAAGTTCAAGAAGCCCTAAAGTGTGACAACCTCCCATTTCGTTATGACAACAAGCCTCACATAACAAGTGCAAATGTTTTTTGTGTGTGCATGTGTAGAAGGGTAATAAAGACTTTATACTGAACGTCGCAACACGACGATGAACATGACGCATGCAATTCATGCGAAAAAAACATAACGACCTAACATAAAATCACATCAAGCACCTCGAAACAATGTACGAAATTCAACCGACGAAGAATAAGAATTGACTACCCGCCTGTCCTACCCTACAATGGTTAGGACCTCCAATACGCATAAGCAACGCTCAAGCCCAGGTTCCCATCGATTTTGACCATTTTGGATATCGAGGCTGGCGACTATTTTGAGGTACAAGGAGGTGTCTACATCCCGCCCAACACAAGCAGACCAAGCTTACTAAGCTAAGGACAATCATCCTAACAACCCCACACACCCCAAACAATTACACAAGTAACTAGAATCTCTTACAGTGAGAAAACCAAGCACATTAAATGTTTACAAGACCAAGTATGAACATTAATTAGAATGAACGTCAATGCTCTCAGCGGGAAGCGCAAGCAAAATAAATGACTTCGCCAATATCCCGATCAATCGTCGAATCAAGCTAGTCAATAGTTACCATCTGTTTTAGTCATTTATCACTAGCCCATCTTAGCATGCCTAAATGCAAAATATCATTAAGGTACAATCTAAATTAGCCTTAAAACAAATTCATTTACGCAATTTTAAATTACAAGTGTCATCAAAGTACCATCTAAATCAATTTTCCTTAAAATATTATTATTTGTTATAAATATTCTATTTTAAAATCAATATCTAATAATCATGTATATATATATAACAATGTCCAAAGAAATAGATTATGTACATCTTAACAATCTTAACACAAAACTTCCTCATCCCACAAATAATAATAATAGTAATAATAATAATAATAATTGTTAATATTATTATTATTAATAAAAGAAAACACTTATTACTCTAAATATAATAATCATTTAAAAAAAACTTAACCATTTCATAACCATATAAAGATATCTAAATAAAAATTCTATAATATTCATACACTTCATCCACTCTGAATAATAAAAAAATCTACACACACCACATAACATGATAGAATTTAAAAAAAGTTGAAATAAAATATATTATTAATTAAATTAAAACGAAGAAATGGGACATTATTAATTAATAAAAAGAAAACCAAAATTACTTTTTGGTGCAAGGAAATATATCACAGGTTGTACACTATAGGCGATAACCATTACATTAGCTATTCATCAATAAATATAAATCTAAAATTATGCAGGTGATTATTTTCAATGGTGGTCTGAATTATACATGTGGTTGTTGTCCATTTCAAATGCAAATTTTAAAGCTCTTCTGTGATTTTAAACGAGAACCCATTTCTACTCTATAAAATGCAAATACTGAAAGTGACCATAAATACGATCAAACATTTCATTATCATAGCCATTAAAGACATAAGAACCTAAGCCTAAACGAATAAAACCATTTTTTATAAAAATTTAACATTAAACTTAAATGTAAACTTTAAATATACCCTTTATGTTAAACTTAAATAGAACATATTAACAATACAAAAAATTAAACAAATCATATAAAAACATATCCATTGGTACATCATACCATTCAACAAGAAAAACATTACCACTATGATAGAAATCCCAAAACATCATTTCCTTAAAATTATTGCACTGAATCCATGAACCATAACCTGGCATTTAGAAATCTGTTACCCTACAGACATTAAAGCATGGATAACTAATCGTGGATATCAACCTGACAGGCTCAGTGCTGTCCATGGGTTGGGTAAATGGCGGGACTCGCAGCCCCAGGTAAATCGTTGACTAAGATAGGGTAAGTTATTGTGGTAAAAAAAATAATGATATCCTATTAAAGGGGGTAATCTCAAGTTAATGAATTTCGACAACCTCCAGCGATTATTCATTGTAATCAGTATCTCTGATTGGGAAGTAATTAAATTTCAAGGCTTAAGATTCTCATTGGGAAATGACGCCACAGATTGTAGATGCTCAGATGATGTTTAATGCACACACAAAAAAAGGGGGAGCAACAAACTAATCAAAAAACTTTGCACAATCGGAACATCGAGAGAAGAGATCATCCCAAGTGCACGCCAACTGGATTGTGTAGAAAAGGAAGAAAACAGTGTGATAAACAATCAACAAGTAAAAGACTGGGGCGACCTATCAACGAAGTCAACTTACAACAACTCGTGGTCAATGAACATTAAAATGCAGAGAACAATCCACAGTCCACCTGCCAATTCGGGTAAACAATAGCGAGAGAGTCCCAATTAATGGAAAATTTCATGGTAACTATAACCAATGGTCACATTGTTGGGTGAACATTTCGTGGGAAAAGAAGAGGTCGACGCAGAGAACAATCCTCCTGCGAACTCGTGGTAACCAATAGAGGTAAAACAAATCTGCGACCCTCAATCGTGGAAGAATTGAGTTTTAAAATCGGCAGACAGTGATAAAATATTCCCTTAATTCAAGGCATAAAACAAAAGTCACCGCCCAAGAAAGAAAAACGCAGACAAGGTTAAATAATCCCCTTCGAATTAAGTCATAGAATAATCACAGCCCAAAAACGTAGACCCTGATCGAAGTTGTTTTTCATGAAATTAAAGCATGGAGGAATAAATCACAGTCCAAAAAAAGATTGTAGATAGGAATGATAGAAGCCCCCTCTTTTCTTTTTTCTTCCAGGATATAATTATAAAGAAGTAAACAGTGAATCGATAAAAAAAAATTATTTCAATTTCCAGGATACCGTTGTAAAAAAAATGCAGAACTGAATCGATCCTTTATTGCCGAAATACAAATAAATATATATAAAAAAACTACAGACATGAAACCAAGGCGTTTTTCCCTTGCTATAACCCCAAAACAGTTCATACAATTGTAGGAGAACGCAAGGATCTAAATAGAGAGGATCACATGAAAGGCTAATTCAAGGATTCTATCGGCAGTAAAAAGAAACTAAATGAAACTCGACTCATTACTGGTCAATCGAAAAAAATGAAATCAAACTCTCAACAATTAAAATACGTGGATGGGCTTCAGGCTACCATAACCCTTAACTATAACCATTTAGCCAAGAAGAGTGTAAGCGATGACTCCAGGGTGAAAAGGAGAAGTAGTAGAAGATTGCAGCAATGAACAAATTAATCGCAAGAGGGTGCAATACAATCAACCATCCAAGGAAAATCAGGAGGGGTAGACGACTAACGGGAACTTCCTTCGCTCGCCATCCTCGCACAAAAAAGCAGGGCGTTGAGATCCATAGGTCTTTTAACGCTAAGGCAACGGCCGTAGATCAGGCTCCTAGCCGACTGCTCAGGCGAGGATTGGTGAGCTAGGGATGAAGGCTAACATCCACGAAGGTCACAATCACACGCAACTAGGTGGTCAAGACATGCGGGTAAATGAAGGCCATGAGAGTCAACAATTGTCGAGCTAGGCTATGAAAAATTTCAGCCATCAATCTAACATCCAATCTACTTACTTATCAACATGAAGATCCAATCATAAAGCCAACAACAATCTATCTTTCCAACGAAGAAAGCGTACCATTGCCTATTCGCCCGCTCTGAGTGACGTCCACGTGCTCTGTGCAACTCTCGCTCGTCGACCGTTGAGACTTCACCGGTACCTCCTAGCCAATGCTAGGGGTAATCCTCTTCCCCCTTAGCCCCCCGAGCCGCAAAGGGGCCACGCATGCTAACCATAGATTTCATCTAGCTCCCAGCTCGCCTCGCAAGGCTGAGCTACCACTCCTCTCCGAGCTGGGTATCCCAACTCCCACAAGTAAATTAGTCAAGTAGATATTTCTGCAGTGTAACTTTACGCAAACAGAAGATCCTCCTTAATCCTTCTCCTCCCTTCATTTTATAGAGTTTTAAACTTCCTTTCTTTCCTAAAATCTCATTTAATTAAAGTTTTAAAAATAAATTCCTAAAAATTCCTCCCCATACAAGTGCCCCCATCCCCTACATTCCGCCATAAACTAATTTCTTTAATTAGTTAATTATCTTATTTCCCTCACCCACCTAGAATTACTCCTAGAATCATTCCTAGGTGTCCTCAATTTCCCTTACAGGTTTTAAAGGCTTTCCCTATTATTAATTTGCTTATTCAATTTAAATTAGAAAGCTCTTAAATGGTAGATACGTTTTCTAAGTTTGACTTTCCTCTTTTTGCCTTATGTTCCCCTTTTTCCCTTTTTATGTTTACCTATTTTCCTAGTTTTCTAAATTTTAAGATTTTCCCTCCTTCCCCTTTTAATTAGAACTCAAAAAGGCAGGTGTGGAAATTAACTCCTTTTCCCTTTTATCATTTAATTAGTATATTTTAAACTATCAAAAGATAAAACAATTAATTCCCTTTTTACATTTTATCAACCGATTTTTCTTTTTTTTTTTCTTTTTATGAATAAATTAAGTTTCTTACTCCCTTCATGTTACAAGATTTAACGAAGATCATAATTATTATTTAAGTTGTTTTTATTTTTAATATTATTATTTTTTTTATAGAAGACAAAATTTTACCACTAGCGTAATTTAGACTTAGACCTTAAATTTCGTACTTGGTGACATTTAATTAGGGAAATTGTTTTTAAAAACACTTAACATGTTATTCGTCCCAAGGCTATCTAAATTCATCCCTCTATCATCGACAACACGACGTGCCCTTCAAGACGCACTAGGTTCTCCAAGGGTTCCACTTGCCTCATTTGTTCCCTTGCGCGACGTGCCCTTCAAGACGCACTACGTGCTCCAAGGGTGCCACTCGCCTCTTGAATGAATTGGTAGACATCAATAACCCTTGGAGTCAACACTCCACCAGGTAAACTTGTGGGAGACTAAGGGCTTCTAAGGAATAAGGCCCCCACCTTATTGCACGCCCTTTAGAATCATCGTGAGCGACTATCATAGTCTGCCCTCATGGCATCGTGGATCCTCTCAAACTAGGTAATCGTTAACCTATAGTTCTAGCCATGGCGGGAGTACTAGTTGGTTGTGGCAGGGCTTCTATTCACACCTCTCCCTCAACATCTTTGGTAGTTGTGCGTGACCCCTTTACTCCACATGTGAGTCCAGTCGGCAAGATAACGTCAGCCTGCATCATCAACAAATCATGTCAGAACATATCCATATCATCTAATCAGATGCACTAAAATCATAGTAAACAATCAAACCCCAATGGTACACTCCCCAACTCGATCCAGAGTCCAAGGGGTTTCATCAATGCCTCTGCATCCTCAAGGTTCAAAACCCTGCACACTCAGTAAACTGAGTCAATAGCACTTGTCTATGTCAATTCAGTAAAACAACATGACATCAACCCATAATGCCTCATAATCAAAATCAAAAGTTTTAATAGCATAATAATCCGGATCACTTGCGAGCAAGTGTCCTCAAAGAATAAGTTCGCTCAATGCGCCAGAGCGAGATGTTACATACACCCCCTCTTGGTCTAAACTTCATCCCGAAGTTTCATAGTATAAATGTTGAAATAAAGTGTATCATATGTCTATCTATCAAACAAAAATGGAAATTGTTGGCGCATATCATATGCATCCTCCCAGGTTGCCGAGAGAGGACTATAATTGTCCCACTGGACCTTGACCTGATCTATCATTCGACGTCGTAGCTTTCGAACGTGATGATCCAAGATGCGAACCGGCTCAGTTGTGAGCACTCCCTCGTCTGATACCTGGAAGGAACTCATGTCAATAACATGTGTAGGATCACTAATATAATTTCTCAAAACATATACATGAAAAACATCATTCATATGCCTCAACGAATCAGGCAAGGCTAGTCGATAGGCCACGGTCCCCTTTCTCTCCACAATCCCGAAAGGTCCCACGAACCTAGGAGAGATTTTAGCTCCCTTCCCAAACTTGATCAAAATCTTATGCAGTTTAACCCATAAGAATACTCGAGCGCCGACCTCATAACTATGGCCGACGCGGTGCGGATCGACATAACTCTTCTGTCGATCCTGTGCTTCTTTAATTCTTTATCTTATTGTTTGCATTTTCTCTTCCATTTCTTGGATCACTTCTGGTCCCACCAGGAATCTATCCTTAAGCCGATCCCAACTCAATGGCGTCCGACATGGTCACCCGTAAAGAAACTCGAAAGGCGTCATCTTAATGGTGCTCTGGTAACTGTTGTTGTAAGCAAACTCCACTAGTGGCAAGAATTCTTCCCAACTCTTTTGTTGGTCCATCATGTACATGTGCAACATGTCCTCTAAGGTTTGGTTAGTTCGTTCGGTCTGCCCGTCAGTCTCCGGGTGATACGCAGTACTAAACTTAAGTTGGGTTCCCAAAGCCTCTTGGAAACTCGCCCAAAATCATCCAGTAAACATCGATCCTCAATCAGATATAATCCTCTTAGGCACGCCATGCAGCCTAACAATCTCACTGATGAAAAATCTAACTATGTCAGGTGCCTGATACGTCATACGCACAAGAATAAAGTGAGCACTCTTCATCAGAGTGTCTACTACTATGAAAATCGAGTCATGTCTCCTTGACGTTAGTGGTAATCCAACAATAAAATCCATCGAAATAACTTCCCATTTTGATTTCAGAATAGCGTGTGGTTGTAGTAGTCCTGCTGGGTGTCTATGTTCAACCTTTACCTGCTGACATTCTAGACATCTGGCCACATAGTTGACTATGTCTGCCTTCATTCCCTTTCAGAAGAATATGGGTTTAAGGTCTGCCCTCATCTTCGTGACTCCCGGGTGAGCCATGTAAATTTCTCTATGAGCCTCTCTTAGGATCAACATCCTCAACTCATTGTTCGGTGGTACGTAGATCTAATTTTTAAACCTCAATAATCCATCTCTATCAAACGAAAATCCTTCAAATTGTGGTACCATCATTGTGTTTTGTTCGATAAAACCCTCGACCTCTTTGTACCAGTCATCATCACGCTGTAAAGTTAGAATCTTTTCAAACAGATTTATCTTAAGCGGCAACACTGAAAAGATGTGTGGTCTTTGACTCAATGCATCCGCCACTCGGTTCAGTGTTCCTTTTATGTAGGTCATCTCAAAGTCGTACTCACTAAGCAATTCAGACCAACGCCGTTGTCGCGCGTTCAGGTCACTTTGTGTAAAAATGTGTTGTAGTCCACAATGGTCAGTCTTTAGTTAAAATTTTCGTCCAAGAAGGTAGTGTCTCCAAACCTTCTAGGCATATACGATGGCTAACAAATCCAAATCATGCGTCATGTAGTTCTCCTCATGCCTTCTCAGTTTCCTCGAAATGTAAGCAATCACTCATCCGTCTTACATCAAGACTCTACCTAAGCCTTCCTTGGATGCATCCGTGCATACCAAGAAGTCCATGTCCATGTCAGGGACCTTTAGTATCAGTGTTGTTGTTAATAATTCCTTGAGCCTCTGAAATGCTTCCGCGCATTTCTCGGTCCAAAAAAAATTCTTGTTCTTCTTCTGCAACTCCACGATCAGATTTGCTATCTTCGAAAATCCCTCGACGAATCGTCGATAATATCCTACCAAACCCATGAAGCTACACACTTCTGGGACATTCGTTAGCGCAGGCCATTCCATAATAGCCTCGACCTTGGCTGGATCCACGGTGATGCCTTCGTTAGAGATGACATGCCCTAAGTAGTGAATCCTTGATTGATAGAATGAGAATTTGGACAACTTCCCATACAATTTGTGCTCTTGCAGACACCGTAGTACCAAGCGCAAGTGCTTGTCATGCTCCTTCGTTGTCCGAGAGTAAATCAAAATATCGTCAATGAATACTTGGATGAACTTGTCCAAATACTCGCGGAACACCCCATTCATCAAACTCATAATTACCCCTGGGGAATTTGTTAGTTCAAATGGTAAAACACTAAACTCGTAATGTACAAACCTAGTCTTAAAGGCAGTCTTAGGAATGTC
The DNA here is from genome assembly GCA_000966675.3 of Picea glauca. Lineage (NCBI taxonomy): Eukaryota > Viridiplantae > Streptophyta > Pinopsida > Pinales > Pinaceae > Picea > Picea glauca. The sequence goes on along the minus strand of JZKD02S2071239.1, from coordinate 1,224,729 downwards.
ATCCTCCTTGATCCGTAACTGGTGATACCCTGATCGCAAATCGATCTTGGAGAACATCGTCACACCCTCCATTCGATCGAACAGATCATCAATTCTTGGCAATGGATACTGATTCTTGATCGTGGCCTTGTTCAATTGACGATAGTCAATGTAGAACCTCCACGACCAATCCTTCTTTCGTATGAAAATAACGGGTGCACCCCACGGTGACACACTAGGACGTATCAGTCCCAGGTGTAGCAACTCCTTCAATTGCATTTTCAACTCTTGTAACTTCGGGGTCGACATCTGATAAGGCGTTCTTACTATCGGTTCAGTCCTCGATTTTAGGTCTATGGTAAACTCCAATTCCCTCTCTGGTGGCATCCCAGGTAACTCCTCTGGAAATATTTCTGCAAACTCTCTCACCACCAGAAGCTATTCTAGACCTTCCACTACTCCCTTCTCATTTAACACAAGGATCGCATAAAGCTTACATCCCTTGCGCATGCTCTTCTGAAGCTGCAAGGAAGAAATGAACCTCAGGGAAATTCCTTGGTTCTACCCTACAATCACACGTCTCTATCCCTCATCATCGACCAAGCTCAACTGTTTCATCTTACAATTGAGTATCGCCTCATGCGATTCCAACCATTCCATACCAATCATGACGTCATAAGATCTTGAGATCATGATGTACAGGTTGGCCCTGGTGACAAACTCTCCTAGGTTAAGGATACATCCCGTAACCTTTCCTCCAACCTTTTGTTTGGCTCCCGAAGCCATCTCTATGAAGATAAACTCATCCTGTTCGACTACCTTTACCTTAATCCTTCTTAGCACTACACCAGAAATGAAACTCTTGGTAGCACCGGGATCTATCAAAATACTAAGGGTCTGGTTAGCGACGATACCTGTCATCTCGAGCACAGTCAATTGATGCTCTGCCTGGCAGTTATTCACTATTGCATGAATCTGATGGGCGTTGTCTATATCTCCCACGGTAGTGGGTCCAACTGATTCAGATGCTCTGGTCCTCTCCACAGGGTAGTCTTGCTGGTAGTGTGGCTCCCCACATGTCCAACACCCCTTCTTCAGCCTAATAGCCCTGGTACTTGAAGTAGAAGATGACGGCCCACCGGCCTGAAATCCTAGTCTGCTCTGTTGAATAGGCCGAAATTCTTGTTGCGGTGGTCGACGCGGCTGTTGCTGCCATGGTCCTCGATAAGCTATCCGCTGCTGAGGCATCATTCGTCGAGGTGTAGTGAAAGTGGATCCCCTCTTAAAGCCACGATATCCCGACGTATGTCTGGCTGGTGTCTGATGTTGTTGTGCTCCATATGACACCTGCCCCACTGGTATCACTAGAGAACTGGTCTGACCCCCACTGATAAGCTCCTCCTCTACTATGAGGGCCTTCTGGACGACATCATGCAAGGTTTGAGGCATCAAAATCCTAACCTTTGCATGTAGGTTTTCGTTAAGGCCAAACAAGAACCTATTGACCTTAAGTTTCTCAATGTTAAGGTGCAAAGCATACTAGAGTAGATCCATAAAATGGGCCTCGTACTCGAGCACCATACAACCGCCCTGTCGTAAGGCATTGAACTCTTTGAGCTAGCTCTCAATGAATTCCTCTGAAAGGTACCTCTCTCGGAACCGTTCCTCAAATAGTTCCCATGACACGTCTTCAATGACCATGTTCAGCTATGGTAGGAGCGTCTTCCACCATAGAAGAGCGCTCCCGTTTAGTTGAAAGAACGCCATGTGGACCTTCATGTTGGAGGTATAATCGTGAAGTGCGAAGCACATCGCCATATTCTCCAACCATGCCTCGGCAGCTGCACCATCCGGGGCACCAAATAACTCGGGAAATTTGACCTTCTCGAGTTCACGGTGAATGCTACCAGTACCGACCAGAGCGCACGGTGGAACCTCAGCGGGTGCCGACTCATTGGCCTCATCTCTGTCCAAATGATTGATCAGTGCCTTGGAAATGCGATGAAAAGATCTCATCATTCCGACTACATCACCCACTGTTATATGCTCCTGTCTGAGAACCTGATCATCTCCCTAGGGGTTAGACCCCTCAGGCGTGGATGCTATTGGAGGCGTCGTGCCTCCTCCTCTCACACCCTGCCATCTGGCTCTGCGACGTCCTCTAACCATGATTACTTGCACGCACACAAGTTAACTCAATCATCAATAGTATAATCAATTATATCAACGAAAGTCGTTGCGATCCCAAGTTGCGGGTTGAACCCGCTCTGATACCATATGTGACAACCTCCCATTTTGTTCCGACAACAAGCCTCACATAACAAGTGAATTTTTTTTTTGTGTGCCCGTGTGTAGAAGGGTAATAAAGACTTTATACTCAACGTTGCAACAAGACGATGAACATGACACATGCAACTCACGTGACAAAAACATAACGAACTAACATAAAAGCACATCAAGCACCTCGAAACAATGTACGACATTCAACCGATGAAGAATAAGAATTGACTACCCGCCCATCCTACTACTACGACGACGACGACGTCCAAGACACATAAGCAACACTCAAGCCCAGGTTCCCATCGATTTTGACCATTTAAGGTCTCAAGGCTGGTGACTATTCTGAGGTACAAGGAGGTGTCTACATCCCGCCCGACACAAGTAGACCAATCTTACTAAGCTAAGGACAATCATCCTAACAACCCCACGCACCCCAAACAATTACACAAGTAACTAGAATCTCTTACAGTGAGCAAACCAAGAACATTAAATGTTTACAAGACCAAGTATGAACATTAATTAGAATGAACGTCAACACCCTCAACGAGAAGCACAAGCAAAAAAAACGACTTCGCCAATATCCCGATCAATCGTCGAGTCAAGCTAGTCAATAGTTACCGTCTATTTTAGTCATTTATCACTAGCCCATCTTAGCATGCCTAAATGCAAAATATCATTAAGGTACAATCTAAATTAGCCTTAAAACAAATTCATTTGCGCAATTTTAAATTACAAGTGTCATCAAAGTACCATCTAAATCAATTTGCCTTAAAATATTATTATTTGTTATAAGTATTCTATTTTAAAATCTATATCTAATAATCATGTAGATATATATAACAATGTCCAAAGAAATAGATTATGTACATCGTAACAATCTTTACACAAAACTTCCTCATCCCACAAATAATAATAATAGTAATACTAATAATAATAATAATTGTTGTTATTATTATTATTATTAATAAAAGAAAACACTTCATTACTCTAAATATAATAATCATTTAAAAAAAACTTAACCATTTCATAACCATATAAAGATATCTAAATAAAAATTCTATAATATTCATACACTTCATCCATTCTGAATAATAAAAAAATCTACACTATGATAGTTCATGTACATTTTTGATACACCACATAACATGATAGAATAATAAAAGTTAAAATAAAATATATTATTAATTAAATTAAAACGAAGAAATGGGACATTATTTATTAATAAAAAGAAAACCAAAATTACTTTTTGGTGCAAGGAAATATATCACACGTTGTAGTCCTCCTGCTAACTCGTGGTAATTTCCTTACATCAAAAAGTAATTTTGGTTTTCTTTTTATTAATAAATCACACGTAAATATATATTAATAAATCACAAGGAAATATATCACACGTTATTAATGAACAACTGATGTAATGGTTATCACACGTTGTAGTCCTCCTGCTAACTCGTGGTAACCAACAGAGGTAAAACAAATTCGTGACCCTCAATCGTGGAAGAACTGAGTTTTAAAATTGACAGATAGTGATAAAATATTCCCTTAATTCAAGGAATAAAACAAAAATCACCGCCCAGGAAAGAAAAACGCAGACAGGGTTAAATAATCCCCTTCGAATTAAGTCATAGAATAAACACAACCCAAAAGCGAAGACCCTGATCGAAGTTGTTTTTCATGAAATTAAAGCGTGGAGGAATAAATCACAGGCCAAACAAAGATTGCAGACAAGAATGACAGAAGCCCCCTCTTTTCTTTTTTCTTCCAGGATACAATTATAAAGAAGTAAATAGAGAATCGATAAAACGTTTTTACTTCAATTTCCAGGATACCGTTTTAAAAAAAATGCAGACTTGAATCGATCCTTTATTTCCAGAATACAAATAAATATATATAAACAAAGTACAGACATGAAACCAAAGTGTTTTCCCCTTGCTATAACCCCAATACAGTGCATACAGCTGCAGGAGAACGCAAGGATCTAAACAGAGAGGATCACATGAAAGGCTAATTCAAGGATTCTATCAGCAGTAAAAATAAACTAAATGAAACTTGACTCATTACTGGTCAATCGACAAAAAACGAAATTGAAATCTCAACAATTAAAATACCTAGATGGGCTTCAGGCTACCATAACCCTTAACTATAACCATTCAGCCAAGAAGAGTGTAAGCAATGACTCCAAGGTGAAAAGGAGAATTAGTAGAAGATCGCAGCAATGAAAAAATTAATTGCAAGAGGGCACAATACAATCAACCAGCTAGGGACAATCAGGAGGGGTAGACGGCTGACGAGAACTTCCTTCGCTCACCATCCTCGCACAGAAAAGTAGGGCATTGATATCCATAGGTCTTTTAACGCTAAGGCAACAACCGTAGATTAGGCTCCTGGCCAACTTCTTAGGCGAGGACTACTGAGCTAGGGACGAAGGCTAACATCAACAAAGGTCACAATCACACGCAACTAGGTGGTCAAGACATGTGGGTAAACGAAGGCCATGAGAGTCAACAATCGTCGATCTAGGCTAAGAAAAATTTCATCCATCAATCTAACATCCAATCTACTTACATATCAACATGTAGATCCAATCATAAAACAAACAACAATCTTCCATTCCAAGGAAGAAAGCGTACTGTTGCTTGTTCACCTGCTCTGAGTGACGTCTGCGTGCTCCGTGCAACTCCTGCTCGCCGACCGTCAAGACTTCACCGGTACCTCCTAGCCAATGCTAGGGGTACTCTTCTTCTCCCTCATCCCCCCGAGCCGCATGGGGCCACGCACGCTAACCAGAGATTTCATCTATCTCCCAACTCGCCTTGCAAGGTTGAGCTACCACTCCTCTCCGAGCTGGGTATCCCTTCTCCCACAAGTAAATCAGTCAAGTAGATATTTCTGCAATGTAATGTTACGCAAACAGAAGATCCTAATTCATCCTTCTCCTCCCTTTATTTTATAGAGTTTTTAACTTCCTTTCTTTCCTAAAATCTCATTTAATTAAAGTTTTAAAAATAAATTCCTAAAAATTCCTCTCAATACCAGTGTCCCCCATCCCCTACATTCCTCCATAAACTAATTTCTTTAATTAGTTAATTATCTTATTTCCCTCACGCACCTAGAGTTACTCCTAGAATCACTCCTAGGTGTCCCCAATTTCCCTTACAGGTTTTAAAGGCTTTCCCTATTATTAAATTGCTAATTCAGTTTAAATTAGAAAGTTCTTAAATGGTAGATACTTTTTCTAAGTTTGACTTTTCGCTTTTTGCCTTATGTTCCCTTTTTATGTTTACCTCTTTTCCTAGTTTCCTAAATTTTAAGATTTTCCCTCTTTCCCCTTTTAATTATAACCCAAAAAGGCAGGTGTGGAAATTAACCCCTTTTCCCTTTTATCATTTAATTAGTATATTTTAAACTATCAAAAGATAAAACAATTAATTCCCTTTTTACATTTTATCAACCGATTTTTCTTTTTTTTCTTTTTATGAATAAATGAAGTTTCTTACTCCCTTCATGTTACAAGATTTAACGAAGATCATAATTATTATTTAAGTTGTTTTTATTTTTAATATTATTATTTTGTTTATAGAAGACAAAATTTTACCACTAGCGTAATTTAGACTTAGACCTTAAATTTCGTACTGGGCGACATTTAATTAGGGAAATTGTTTTTAAAAATGCTTAACACGTTATTCATCCCAAGGCTATCTAAGTTCATCCCTCTATCATCAACAACGCGACGTGCCCTTCAGGACGCACTATGTGCTCCAAGGGTGGCACTCACCTCATCTGTTCCCTTGAGCGACATGCCCTTCAGGATGCACTACGTGCTCCAAGGGTGCCACTCACCTCTTGAATGACTTGGTAGACATCAATAACCCCTAGAGTCAACACTCCAGCAGGTGAACTTGTGGGAGACTAGGGTTTTCTAAGGAATAAGGCCCCCGCCTTATTGCGCGCCCCTTAGAATCATTGTGAGTGACTGTTGCAGTTTTCCCTCAGGGTATCGTGGGTCCTCTCGAACTAGGTAATCATTAACCTATAATTCGAGCCATGACAGGAGTGCTAGTAGAATGTGGCAGGGCTATTGTCTACACCTCTCCCTCAACATCTCTGGTAGTCGTGCATGACCCCTTTACTCCACATGTGAGTCTGGTCGGTAAGCGATCGTCAACCTACATCATCAACAAATCATGTCAGAACATATCCATATCATCTAATTAGATGCACTAATATCACAGTAAAATAATCAAACCCCAATGGTACACTCCCCGACTCGATCCAGAGTCCAAGGGGTTCCATCGATGCCTCTTCATCCTCAAGGTCCAAAACCCTACACACTCAGTAAACTGAGTTAGTAGCACATGTCTATGTCAATTTAGTAAAACAACATGACATCAACCCATAACGCCTCATAATCAAAATCAAAAATTTTAATAGCAGAATAATCCGGATCACTTGCAATCAAGTGTCCTCAAAGAATAAGTTTGATCAGTGCACCAGAGCAAGATGTTACATACACCCCCTCTTGGTCTAAACTTTGTCCCGAAGTTTCACAGTACAAATTCCGAAATAAAGTGTATCATATGTCTATCTATCAAACAAAATTGGAAACTTTTGGTGCATATCATATGCATCCTCCTAGGTTGCCGAGTGAGGACTATAATTATCCCACTGGACCTTGACCTGATCTATCATTCGACATCGTAGCTATCAAACACGATGATCCAAGATGTGGACTGGCTCATCCGTGAGTGCTCCCTCATCCGATACCTGCAAGGAACTCATTTCAATAACATGTGTAGGATCACTAATATAATGTCTCAAAACAGATACATGAAAAACATCGTGCATACGCCTCAAAGAATTAGTCAAGGCTAGTCGATAGGCCACGAGCTCCTTTCTCTCCATAATCTTGAAAGGTCCCAGGAACCTAGGAGAGATTTTAGCTCCCTTCCCAAACTTGATTGAACTCTTATGTGGTTTAACCCGTAAGAAGACTCGATCACCAACCTCGTAACTACGGTCGACAAGGTGCGCATCGACATAACTCTTCTATCGATCTTGCGCTTCTTTAATTCTTTGTCTTATTGTTTGCATTTTCTCTTTCATTTCTTGGATCGCTTATTTTGAAGAGAATTCTTGAGAGATGACCAGGAACCTCATACATCACAGATTTGAAAACATGAGAAAATTTTTCTCACATCCATCATAGTTAAACAAAAGATTTATGATCACACATAAAAATAAAAGAAAATGGTCTATACACATACACATAAGGGAACTTTAATAGAGTAGAAACATGTGGAGCTCAAATGAAGAAAATGATAGATCAATATCAAATATTTTATACTCAAAACTCAAAGTTATAAAACACCGTCAAAACTGATCCCCAAATTAGTTCTCTTGGGATTTCTAAAAAAATATTAAAGTCTGTTACAAAGTTTTGAAATTAAAATGAATTTGTCCTGAGGACTGGGATTGGGGCTCCCACAGACCATAAAAGTAAATATAAACAAGAAGTGAGTTGTGGAGCAAAGCTGATGGGCGAAGGCAGAGTAACAAGACATGGAAAGAAGACATGAATAAGTTATCATATTTAGGTTAAAACGTTCTAGTCAAATAAGCAGAGTAAATGGATGACAAAATGATAAAGAAAGCAAGATTTGTCCATCATAAAATTACTATGATTATATATCTCTCCTTTACTTGCTTTCTGTTGTCCTTTTATTCTCCTCGTTGACAGTTACTAGAACCATCTCAACTGTTGTTTCTTGGCCTTCTTTAGTCAATTTATCAATTTCCTTCTTAAACCAATCTTCAATGTAACTTTTCATTGGCGCAACATTTATTTCATGCCTAATTTTGATATTAAACAATTCACCTTCTAAATCTCTTAGAAAATGATAAATGTCATGGATTTCCTCCTCAATATCTTGATTTTTCATAGAATAGCCAACCAACCAATAATCTATCTCTTCTTCTCCATATTCAATTATGCCATTAAATTTCTCAGCCGATAATCCTTTTAATATCTCCACTTGTTCATCAAATTGCTTCCTTGTCATAAACATTGAATTGAGAATTAACTTAGGATATTTCACCTCATCAATCCTTCCTGCCAAATCTATCTCTGTGAGACTTCTGAATAATTCTTCTCTTTTCACTATGGCTTCATTATATGCTTGGAAAATGTTACTTAAATTCTAGATCTTTTCTTTCCAACATGCATTCAACTATTTAGTTTGACTTGGAGAAGGAAAATATTCTTCTCTCCTTTTCAATTTTTTTCATGTTTGAGACTTTTATCCCAAATGGTAAAACATCTGTGTAGAATCCTTCTTCATTCTTTAAATCAACTTGGATATATTCATGAAATTCATATTCCCTTGAACCAAAAGAAACAATATTTTTTGATACCTCCCATGCTTCTATTATCAATGACATTCTCTTTTTAATATTTTTCTCAACATAACTTCATACCATTGTGAGAAAACTTGAAGATCACTTCAACTTAATACTAGGTGTAGTTGGTTTGACCATTGTCAAAGAACTGGCCAAAATTGGAAGAGACATCTTGCTAGTCTCCAATTCTTTGATCTTCTCTTTTAATTTAGAATTCTCAGCCTCTAAACCATGAATAAATTCATCGAGAACGTCCCCAGTTTCCCTATGGATTTTGGAAATATGGGATGGTCGCATATAATTTAGGTCGACCTCTAAGTGGGCCTTTCCCTTTTTATTCTTCTGGTCACTTCTTTCTACAATCAACTTTTTAGATTCTTTGTAAAAAAAAACACTTTGAAAAGTGAAGGATTATTCTTCACTAAAGGTCTCATTTCCAATGACTTTAAATAAAGAATATTGCTAAGACATATGATCCTATTGTTATATTGTAGGAAATATTTTTTCAATGTCTGCTTATAGTTCCATTTCCTCCAAGGAAAAGATTTAGATGTAATTTTCTATAAGATTATCTTCTTCCTCATGCACTAAGTTTTTTCTTTTCTTTCTCACAGGCAAGTTGTGTGAACTCTCAATTTTTCCAAGGGGAGCATTCTTCTCTCCCCCTCCACTAGAACTACTGTTGAGAGTATTTTTAATTTGGTGGGCTGCTGGAGTACTTTTCCTGGATGTAGTTGTTGATTAATTGGGTTGGTTGTTATTGATGTCAACCCTTGAAGAAATTTCGGAAGAGAGTTCCAATAGCACAAAGGTTTGGGTAATGGACTCAAGTTTGTTTGATGGATAATGATACAAGTTTTTATATATTTGCAGGTAAAACTATTCTAGATGGATATTACATGTCATGCCATTTTTGGTGGTATGTGGAACATCACATAACTCCTCACAGCTAGAGAGTTATGGCCATGTGAAGTTGGAGAACCCTCACGAGTCATTTGTCATCTAGAAGCCCCAAAAGGTCAAAGTAGTCAAAGTGTTTGCAAAGAAGGAATTATTTAAATAATAAAGTGAAGTGATGAGTGTACTATAAGTCAAAGAGGATGCAAAAGAAATTATTTAAATAATAAAGTAAATGAAAAACTTACTAATTATGGAAAGTGGTTAAGTTAAGTGGACAAGTGGTTATAAGTGGGTTAACCCTAAAATAAGAAAAGTGGGTTAAGATGGTTAAAAGGTAACCCCTTGAGTATGTTGCATGAAAGTATAAATAATAGGTAGGGCCCTCTCATTTAAACACACTTGAATATCATTGAATATCTATTTTTGTGAAAGGTTATTTGGGCATGTATTATTGATAGAGAAAAATTGTTGTAGGAAAGTGCATCAGGAAAAGTGCAGTAGAAAAAATGCGGAAGAAAAAGTGCGATAGGAAAAGTGCGGAAGAAAAAGTGTGGTAGGAAAAGTGCAGCAGAAAAGGTGTGGTAGAAAGATTGTAGAAGAAAAAGTGCGATAGGAAAAGTGTAGCATAAAAAGTGTGGCAGGAAAAGTGCGGCAAAAAAAGTGAGACAAGAAAAATGTGAAAGAAAAAATGTGCCAGGAAACGTGTGGCAGAAAAATCACGGGAGGAAAAGTGAGGAAGAAAAAATGCAGCAGAAAAAGTGCGGCGGAAAAATCGCAGGAGTGGATTTGCGGCAGCAAAACCGTGACAATAGAACGCTACAAGAAGAGAAAAAGGTATAGTTATCATATGTGTTGTCTTGAATTTATGAATCAAGTTGAGGGTTTGCCTTGTAAATATGTTGGATGCCCTCTTGGGAGTTTATGGCTTGCCGTAGAGTTGATCTGAGAAAGATCTACTGAAGTTTAATATTGGTTCATGTTTGAGGGATTTTGGTTGAGGTATGTTGCTGAAGTTATTGGTACAGATAGAGGTTGTATAACAATGAGGTTCTAACACATGGTTTGAGGTATATACCTGTGGTATCGTGTTTGAGGTATATGTGATCAGATCAGATTTGGATGATGAAATTGATGAGGGATTTTGGTTGAGGTACATGTTGGGTACATGGTTGAGACAAGTAGTTCATGAGTTCACAAATACATGAGGTGTATAGTTGATGATGTTGGTACATCTTGATGAGTCGTAGTTGATGTGTAGTTGATGCATGATTGTAACATATTTCATGCATGGTTGATGCACTCGTTGATGGTACAGGTTGGTGCATAGTTGATGCACTTGTTTATGGTACACGATGATTACAAGTTGTATGGTATAGGTTGGTGCATGGATGATGCACTTGTTTATGGTACATGTTGATTACAGGTTGAGGTGTAGGTTGATGCATGGTTGATGCATGGTTCAGGTTATTGGTATAGGTTGTTTGGTGCAGGTTGATTGGTATAGGTTTACAATAGTATATCTCACAGTGATAGTGTGACAATGGTTCCATCATTATACTTATACGTCAAGGAAGTTGGACAGGGCAAGGAAAAGTAGTTGTAGCCACCTTCTGGTTGTAGCTGGTGAACATAGGGGGTTGTAGCCTCCTTTTGGTTGTATCCAGAGAATTGGGGAGTTGGAGCTTCCATTAGGTTATAGCCTGAGAAAATAGGGGGTTGGAGCCTCCTTCCAGTTGCAGTTGGAAAACAAAGGAAGTTGGTTCCTCTAATGAATGTAATTCTTAGAGACATATAAGAAAAAGTATTCCGTGGATTTCTCCTGCTTTGGGTTTCCACGTAAAACACTAGTGTATTATGTTTGCATGTGATTGATTATTTGTTCATTGTTTGTTTTCTCTGCAACTATTGGATGATAATGCTACATTTATATAACACTTGCATTTTATGGTGAAAATGGATTAAATTACTTTATTAATGATTCACCCCCCCTCTCAGTAATACAACAATTGGTATCAGAGTTGGTTCCTTTAGGAACCAGTTTAACCACTAGAAGGAGATCATGGATTATTCTGAGAATGGAATACCGATGTTTAATGGTCAGAATAGTTTTAAGTATGAGATTTGGAGCAGAAGGACGAAAGTATTTTTACAGGCACACAGACATTATATTTGGCTATTAGTTGTTACAGGACATGATATTTCAAAAATGCAAAAGACTGCAGCGAAAAAGGAATTGAAGAAGAATAACAAAAAAGCAATGGATTACATCTGGGAAGGATTACCTAATCCGGTAAGAGGAAAGGTTGGTAAATGTTCATCAGCCAAAGAACTTTGGGATAAGTTACACTACATATATTATTCACTGATCACAGATTCAGAAAATGCCAAAGAAGATGCAGATACAAATCAAGAAGAATTATGTTCACCATGTCAAATAGAATCAAAAGATGAAGAGTACATAATCACCAGAGGTAGGTTGTTTTTCTTTAATTGTGAAAACCATTGAAATAGAATTCCATGAAGGAAATGAGACAAAAGAACTAATTGAAAAGGAATACAATTGTGAAGTAGAATTGATTAGTGCTTTAGATGAACTAAGAGAAGAAAACAAGTCACTAAAGAAAGAATTGATGAAACAAAAGGAAAGTGTTCACATTTTTGAAGAATCCCAACGGGTCATTGAGAACTTAAGAACTTAGCTAGAAGAGGCCAGAAAGATCGAATTGAATATAAAAATCAGTATTTGGAAGCCAACATAGAAGCATAGAAGGAAGAAGTAGAAATGAGAGAGAAGATATTGACATATCATCTTAAGGAAATAACTAATAATCTAAACCATCTTGAGGTAGAGTTTGGTCAAGAAGAGAAAGGACTTGAAGAAGATATAATCACAATAAAAATTCATCTTGAAAAAATGAAAAGAACATAAGAAGTCATGAAGTCTCAGATAATGAAGAAAGAAGAAGAGGTTGAGAATCTTGAAGAAGAAGTTGTCACATTGATAAGTAAAATCATCAAGCTCAACAAGAACGTTGAAGAGACATAAACATCCACATCAGTTATAGAGAATGAAGAGAAGCACTCTAGGTTGCTAGAAAAGAAGAATGAAGAAAATAGAAAGAGTTATGAAGAAGTAATCAAAGGAAGGAATCATGGTCAACCAGAATCTAAGAAAACTATTAAAGATACATCTTCAAGAAGACCATCCATGTTCAATCCAGAAATAAGCTTCAATCATGATCATGATTAGTCAAGGAAAAAATTCAGAAGGACTATGCCACAAAGAAGATCATTCACTCCCAGGTATGCAAATTTATTTTATGGTCATTTTTTTTATTGTAATAACTTTGGACATATGGTTGCAGATTGCACGGATTATAAAAGAAATGTTCAAGAAAGAAATGCCTATGTGGCCCCATGTAACATTGAATGTTACAAATGTCATAACTATGGACACATAGCTAGTGATTGTAGAAGCATGATCGATACTTCAATGAAAGAGAACACTGATATCAAATGTAAGAAAGTATGGATAAGAAAACACAAAGAACTGGTGAACAAAGACCATGTCCGATAGATTGCAAGAATGAAAATAAAACACGATGAAGTAAATTCTATAGAGAAAAAGAAAGATGTCAGATACAAAAAGGTCTGGAAAACAATAGAAAGAAAAGAAGGACAGGTAAATAAGGAACAAGTTCAAGAGATTGTACTTTCAAGCATTGTAGTGAAAGATGAATCCACAAACAGAAAGAAAGAAGTCAGAGCTCAGAGAGATGATGAATCTACCATTGAATATGATGATGAATACACATTAGAGCAGGAGTTGTTCTGATCCATCTGGCTTAGAGACTTCCAGGTAATATGAATATTAGACAGGGGGAGTCTATGCGACAGCTGTGACAGGGAAAAGAACCATCCTTCAATCAACTTACAGAGTTAGAATAGACAGATCTAGAGCATTCAGTTAGCAGAAGTACAATAAGTTGTAGTAGTGAATACTTCATGATAGTACAGTGATAAATGAGTCAACATTATGGACATTGTGCAGTAGAGTCTTGGACAGTATGGACAGAGATGGATTCATAAGAACACTTAGAAGGATTGGACAGATATATGACAGTGGATGAGAGCATGGATTCATAGATTGGTTCAGAGAAAGGTTCAGAGACAAAGGAACACTATTCTAATGGATGATAATTACATAGGAAATGGCTCGAACAATGCTAATGTATTCAAAATTGACATATATTTTTTGGACATGTGCAATGCATACAACAATTCACATTCAAAATAGAGTAATGCTTAGAAGCAACAATGACAAAAATTTCTACGGGCCATATAAAGGAAGTCCAACAAATGTGAAGCACTTCAGAGTATTTGGAAAAAAATGCTACATCAAAAGAGAAGATGGCAGAATGGAAAAATTTGAATCTTGTGTGGACAAAGGAGTACTTGTTGGTTACTCAAGTATAAGGAAAGCATACAAGTGTTACAATCTGAGGTTGAACAAAGTTGTGGAAATCATCAATGTAACTATTGATGAAACATGTGGAAAAGAATTAAAGGAAGAAGAAAATGAATCAATGGAACGACTTTACGAAGAAGAAGCAAAAGATGAATAAGAAGTCTACATCGAAAAACCAGAAGGATTTCAGTTGTTAGAGAACACAAAATACATGTGAAAATTGAAGAAGGCCTTGTGTGGTATAAAACATGATCCTAGAGCATGGTACTATATACTGGATAAATATCTACAATAGGAAGGGTTCAGAAAAGGAAGTGCAGACAACAACCTCTACATCAAGGTAACTCAATATAGTATTTTATTAATTGAAGTTTATGTTGATGATATTATTTTTGGAAGCAATGATGACAGGTTAAGCCATAAATTTGCAAAGGATATGCAAAATGAATTTGAAATGTTATTACTCGGAGAAATATCCTTCTTTTTGTGTTTTCAGATATGTCAAAGCAACCAAGAAATTTTTATTTCTCAAACTAAGTATATCAGAGAAATGTTATAGAGGTTCGGAATGGAAGATTGCAAACCAGTTACCACTCCTATGCAAGCCAGTTGCAAGTTGAGAAAGGATGATGATTCAAAGTCTACAGACCAGAGGCAATACAGGTCAATGATTGGTAGCTTACTATATGTGACAACATCCAGACCAGATGTAATGCAGAAAGTTGGACATGTGGCACGATTTCAAGAAGCACCGAAGGAATCACATGTCGTTGCAGTGAAGAGGATTTTTAGATATCTCAAGGGAACATAAGAGTTTGGATTATGGTATCCAAAAGGAAAGGTTCTATCACTTATTTCCTACACAGATGAAGATTGGGAAGGTTGCATTGATGACCGACGAAGCACCAATGGAGCAACGTTCTACTTGGATGAGTGTTTAGTATCATGGCTAAGAAAGAAACAATCATCAATATCCTTATCTACAACCAATACAAAGTATATTGCAAGAACATGATGTTGTACATAGGTCCTATGGATGAAACAATATATGACGGATATACAGGTTGAGAATTATGAGCCCATTCCAATCTATTGTGATAATACAAGCACCATAAGTATCTCAAAGAACCCTGTGATGCACTCCAAGATGAAGAAAATTCCAATAAAGTATCATTGTCTTTCGGAACAGGTTGTAGAGAAGAACATCAGAGTTGAATATGTGGGCACAAAAGAACAAGTGGCATACATCTTTACAAAACCGCTTCCACAAGAAGCCTTTGAGTATATTCACCAGAGACTCGTAGTAATTTCTACTCACAAATGAATTCTATTGAACGCTTATCTTATATGTCTTAGATTTACACAAGGAAGCACCATAAAGAGGACAGTCCAGGTCGAGATATTAGTTTCAGGAAGAGTTCAGTTAGGGGGAGTATCCCCAAGGATAGTTCAGTTAGGGGGAGCAACCCCAGATGGAAAGATACCTTTTCCATTGATGAAAAAGGGGGAGATATTTATCAGATGCAAAGCATAGATGCATGGTTCCAGGGGGAGTGATTGTCACATGAACAACATGAGTGATATGACTTCAGTATTGCATGAAATGACTTTAGTATTGCATCAGAGTGTTTCCATCAATGCCAAAGGGGGATATTGTTTATTAATTGGGTTGGTTGTCATTGATGTCAACCCTTGAAGAAAGTTTGATAGAGAATTTCGGTAGAAAAAAGGTTTGGGTAATTGAACAAAGTTTGTTTGATGGATAATGGTATGAGTTTTGATACATTTTTAGGTAAAACTATTCTGTATGGATAGAACATGTCATGCCATTTCCAGTGGTATGTGGAATGTCGCATAACTCCTCACAGTTAGAGAGTTATGACCATGGGAAGTTGGAGAGCCCTCATGAGTCATCTAGAAGCCGCAAAAGGTCAATGTAGTCAAAGTGTTTGCAAAGAAGAAATTATTTAATAGTAAAGTGAAGTGATGAGTGTAGTATAAGTCAAAGAGGATGCAAAATAAATTATTTAAAGAATAAAGTTAATGGAGAAATTACTAATTATGGAAAGTGGTTAAGTTAAGTTGAAAGTGGTTATAAGTGGGTTAACCCTAAAATAAGGAAAGTGGGTTAAGATGGTTAAAAGGTAACCCCTTGAGGATTTTACATGAAATTATAAATAAGAGACAAGGCCCTCTCATTTAAACACACTTGAATATCATTGAATATCTATTTTTGTAAAAAGTTATTTGGGCAGGTATTATTGATAGAGAAAAATTGTTGCAGAAAAAATGCTACAGGAAGAGTGCTGCAAAAAAGGTGTGGCAGGAAAAGTGCAGCATGAAAAGTGCGGCAGAAAAAGTGCGGAAGGAAAAATGCAGCAGAAAAAGTGCAGTAGAAAAAGTGCAGTAGAAAAAGTGCAGGTAGAGATATTGCAGCAGAAAAAGTGCAACAGGAAAAGTGCGGCAGAAAAACTGCGAAAGAAAAAGTGCACAGGAAAAGTGTGGTAGAAAAATTGCAGCAGGAAAAGTGCAGCAAGCTAAGTGATGCAGAAAAAATAGAGCAGAAAAAGTGTGGCAGAAAAATCGCGATAGTAAATTTGCGACAACAACACCGCGGAAACAAAACACTAGAAGAAGAAAAAAAGGTATGGTTCTCATATGTGTAGTCTTGCATTTATGAATCAAGTTGAGAGTTTACCTTGTAAATATGTTGGATGACCTCTTGGGAGTTTATGGCTTGTTGTAGAGTTGATCTGAGGAAGATCTACTGAAGTTTAATATTGGTTCATGTTTGAGGGCTTTTGGTTGAGGTATGTTGTTGAAGTTATTGGTACAGATAGAGGTTGTATAACAATGAGGTTCTAACACATTTTTTGAGGTACAAACTTGTGGTATAGTGTTACAGGTATATGTGATCAGATCAGATTTGGATGATGAAATTGATGAGGGATTTTGGTTCAGGTACATGTTTGGTACATTGTTGAGACAAGTAGCTGATGAGTTGGCACATACATGAAATGTATAGTTGATGATGTTGGTACATCTTGATGAGTCATAGTTGATGTGTAGTTGATGCATGATTGGTACATATTTGGTGCATGGTTGATGCACTCATTGATGGTACAGGTTGGTGCACGGTTGATGCACTTGTTTATGGTACATGTTGATTACAAGTTGTATGGTATAGGTTGGTGCAAGGTTGATGCACTTGTTTATGGTATTGTTTGGTGCATGTTCTATGCACTTGTTTATGATACAATTTTATTACAGGTTGAGGTAAAGGTTGATCCATGGTTCAGGTTATTGGTACAGGTTGTTTGGTGCAGGTTGATTGGTAAATTTTATAACATTATATCTCACAGTGATAGTGTGACAGTGGCTCCATCATTCTACTTATACGTCAGGGTGATTGGACGAGGCAAGGAAAGGTGGTTGTAGCCACCTTCCGATCATAGTTAGAGAACATAGGGGGTTGTAGCCTCCTTTTGGTTGTAGCTAGAGAATTGGGGAGTTGGAGCTTCCCTTAGGTTGTAGCCTGAGAAACTAAGGGGTTGGAGCCTCCTTGTTTATTTACTCTGCAACTATTGGATGATAATGCTACATTGATATAACACTTGCATTTTATGGTGAAAAAGGATTAAATTGCTCTATTACTGATTCACCCCCCTTCTTAGTAATCCAATAGTAGTATTCTTAGGAGTAACAACTGGATATTGAGCACTTCTTTCACTGGGAACTTTTCCCCTTTTCTTGTAAATATCATTACTGGTAAGTAATGTTTCTGAATCACCAACATTATGTACATGAGTGCTTTGGATGTTACCTTATTCTTCTTCGTTCAAGACAATTTGAATGAAGGAGTTACTGAACCCCATTGAAAGTATATGTCCAACAAAGATTTTGTTCAGATCAAAACCTTTGATCTTTTCAACACACTTTAAACTCACATTGTTAAAATAATTTGCAAATTTGTCAATTTTATTTATATTTCTAAATACGAACTCTCCAATCTTCCATGGTAGGGGAATAAACTGTTTTTTCCTTTTTTCATGGAAAAAATGTAACCAAAATTTATGCTTCCTTGCCACCTTTGTAATAAATAGTTTATCAGATACGTAATATAGGAGAAAAGAAGGATTATCTTTTGAGAAAAATATCCTTATGATATTGTGATTCTCCATTTTCTTATTGTCCCCCTTTTCTCTAAAAATTTAGTAGCTTGATCAGATATCCTTGGAGTGTTTTCGCCTAATAAAATCTTTTTGAAGACTAAAACAATATCATTATAAACTTCATAGAAATATAGAGGGGTCTTATGCCTCCATAATGCCTGATACCAAAAGGTAACTAGATCCGTTTCACAATTCACCCTTTTACTTATGGTTAAGTTTAGGAATTGGCAACAACGTACAATAACAAATATCAAGTAAGAGTCCATAAAGAATTTTTTGTGCTTTTTATAGTGTGATAATTGGGATGAGATTTCAATAGAAATGAGTTTTCCCCAATAAAAAATGGCATGTTCTTGAATTGTAAAATACAAAATATATAAAATGATGCGAGAGATTTTAAAATCGCAACGAGGATTTCACCTGCAAAGTATTGCTAAAAGCCTATTAAATTTTAAGCTAAATGATATATATAATACTAGTAGGTGGGACCCCCTTAGATATTGGAGGATCGGATCTGGTTCTTATTTGATGTGTTTATTGCTGTTTGACACTGCTTACAGGTTTGAGCATGATTGATGATCAATGTTGGCTCTATTCGCGAAAAATGGACGATGGATAATGCATGTTTGTTCTCTTAGTCTAGGCTCGTGTCATGTCATAATGGATTTTGATATCCATTGTTACCCTTGCTATTTACTTATTTATTTATTACTTGCAACACCTGCAAAAGATACATGTTAGTAACAACAAAAGAGCAATTGAAAATAAATGAAGCAATATGAATAAAATCCAAAATAAATGGTCTAGGCTACTATGTTATACAATGTTGCACTATGCATTTGAAGTTTAAATGGATTGTTGTTAGTCCTAGCTAACAGGGTTAGTGACTATATTATTTATTGGCTTATATGGAAAAACATGTGATCCACGCTATGGTGTGGTTGGCAATGGTTAATGTAACATAGGGTGGCGCATTTTGGATGTTAGTCTCGATTCATGGTTTAATTAAATGAATTAATGGAATGGTTGGCTAGCACATACTAAGTGATTAAAGGAGTAAAGGATGGAAGCGACGTGCATTTACTGCATGTCACTCCATACCTCTCACACTGGCCATCACCCTAACTTGGCTATTCTTCAATGGTGTTTCGTTATGGTTAAGATCCGATTTTTAGGCAAGGGAAGAATTGCTTCACCAAGCTCGCGTTTTAAAGACTTTTGGTTATAGGTATGTCTTTTTTTCCATCCATGAACCCACTCTGGTTATGAAATAGATATTGGCTTGGTTTTCTTGAGACTCGAAAATGTGTAAACTTGTGGTATTTCTCTTAAATGGATGTTTTGTGTGGTTTTTGTTACAATGATGGTCGAAGTCACAGGTTCATTGATTGTTCTGAGTGCTAGAAGCTATGAAGGCTCTCTGTCATCCTGATTGGTTTTTATTGAAGGGTTTCATTCGGTCTAGATTGGATGGATGGCTCCACACAATTCTTGTCACCATACGTAGTCTTTTTTCTATTATGGGGTTGTTGGGTTTGATTTCAAACCACCTTGTGTCACTGCGTATCGTTTCACCTATGTATGAGCTCGTTCATGCTATTGATGTTTTCGCAGGGGGCTATGATGGCCATTATGCCAAGGGGCTTGATTTAAGTTTGATTGCTATTTTGTGGCTTTGTTTTATATCAACATTACTCAGGTTGATTGGGGAAAACTGCGAGGGTCATGATTTGCGTGTTCTGGCTGTTATTCATTGGCTGAGAGGGACCTCTGCACCGCTATTCATGTTCTCTCTTTCCTGTTGAACTCTATCCTTGTCCCACAAAGATATTGGTTAGATATGTCATGTATGTCCACTGTGTTGTCCCGAATGTTTCTCACCTGCTATTGGTGGTCATTTCCAACCTCCCTGTGTTGGTGACTTAGAGCCCACCCTTGTTTATTTTAAGCCCAATTTTGATAAAGGAACAATTCTTTTTGGTCGGGCATATGGTCAACTGTTATGATTTGGTGGAGTATGCTCAACAATGGTTTACTATTGGTTGTCCCTGATTAATAACATTGACATTGGTTTTTGTGATTGGTTTATAATCATTGTATTCTTTTATTATGGAAATTGATTCGATTACTCAACATGGTTTTATGGTTGATCAGGAATATGTCTCTTTATTTTATGCGTTGGGTTGTGTGTTTCCTACAACGTGATATAGGTTGAAATAAGGGTTGTTGTTACTGTTTGTCTTAATTTCCCATTGAGAGTATTTCTATTTAAAATCGTGATGTTGTGGCATGGTTGTCCACTATATATGTTATGGATATCATTTCATTTCTCCATCAGAGATAGGCACATGTTTATAACAGTATAGTTTTTTTACAATTTGATTATTAAATTTATTAGAGGAATGGAACCAGGAACAATTTTTGTATCTGTTTTTTATTTGAAGAAATAATTCATGGACAGTGGTTGATGTGCCGATGGAACAGAGTGGAAACAAGTGACTGTGTGCTCATTTATAAATTGTTTTAAATATTAAAAGGGACAATTGTGAAGAGACAAGACTCTTGTACAAATTGTTTGGAAGGCATATTGTTTGATTTTGATGACACTATGTTAAATATTTAATTACGGATAGTGAACAAGTTAATTCAAAATAATGATTAAATTATGCACATTAGTTGTTAAATTGATCACAATGAATATTTGGTTAGTGTTGGATATTTTGCGTTTGATATGGAATGGTTTTATGGATTACTCAATTAATTTTATGAACAATATCCACTCTCCTCCCTACCATTATTTCACTTTTCGCTAATTACAATCCCCTCCCCTTCCCATATTCATTTTTCACTCCTTGTTCCTAAAATTTAATTACAGTTAAGAGAATTCTGTATTGTGACAGTTTGAAATTGCAGTTTCTTGGATGGATTACAGTGACATGTTCCTTGGTTTACATTACAGTTGATTGTTTGTTGTCTGTGAGTAGTAACCATGATTCTTTTCCCCCTCATTTTAACATTTCTCGCTCAATACAAACCCCTCGGATATCACAGAACCTTTGTTCACCCCCTCCTCATTGACAACGAGTAAACAATTTGTATGGATTGGATTGCATGAGTCTGATATGTTGCTGAGCCAAAATTTATTTCATATTTTAAAACGAGTTGTCATGTATGGTTGATAAAGATAATATTTGCTAATCAATTATGCATACATGAATAAGATTTTCAAGCAAAAGGTTGAAAATCGAAGCCCACCATGCCCCTGGCAAAAGGAAATCCACTACTACCCCTTCCTCACCTTCAAATGATTCTGATAAATCTATGTCCTCCCGCATGCATTTGAGGGACGATTGATCTCACTTGATCAACTAGATTAAGCCTAAAGGCTCTACATAGCCTAAGACAAATTCAGAGGGATTAAAAGGTGATAGCAACAACAAGGGAAAGATTGCCTCATACACTGGAAAATATGGATTTTAAGTTTTATTTATTTATTGTTGATAACAATTGACTTCAGAAGTTTTGGACAACATGTTTTTTGGATATATGAGTAATATATTTTTGGAAATAATTTCAAATATCAATGAGATAAATTGTCAAACATGAGTGTGATGATGGGAGTCACAAGGAGGGATGTTTTGTTTAATTGACTAGTTATGTTATGATTGTTAAGAGCTAAAGGGGAGTCACAAGGGGTCCCACCTATTAGTTATTATTTATTTAAAACCCTTATTATGATTTATTACTTTTCCCCCTAACTAAAAAGTTGGTTGAGTTTTTTGTTAACTTAACTAATGAAGTAGTTCAACTACTTCAGCCAATTCTAATTTACTTAAATTATGCTATTTGAGAGCCATTCATTTCGATAACGTTTATTTGAGATGTTACAAGTGATGTATTTTTTCTATCAAAGTTATAGAAACTTGTACCTAGTTTCAATTGTTTTTGGACATATAGGCACTTATGCACAAATATAAACATGTCATTGGTAAGAATTAAAACTTGATGAAATGTATATTAACTATCCACTTTCATTAACCTAACAAGTCATTATTAACATAATTTTACATAAGTTTAAAACATAAAAAATCAATACAATAAATATTTTCTTAAAACGTTTTCTTAACTTTATTTTTCATATTCACCAAATAATTACATGTATTACTTTTATAA
>JZKD02S2071239.1:1191030-1202314 GCA_000966675.3 Picea glauca | reverse complement strand
ATATATATATATATATATATATATATATATTATATTTACATTATTAATAACTATATGTAAGCTTTTTCTTTTTATCTAAAGTTTAAGGAATTACTAGGACAAAGTTCTTCATCATTTCCATGCTCGATAAAGTAAATAACTTCTTCTAGTTCTTTAAATTTTGAATTATATTTTGATAAAGAAAACTTTGTGGACCAGAGTCTAATGAACTACATTTTGTGGACTAAAGTTTATTGAATTACATTTTTGTGGATCAAAGTTTATTAAATTACATTTTTGTGAAGGCTAGCATGTTTCTATTATATCTAATTTCAATTATTTTAATTTTTTTTTTTAAATAAAGAAATTTTATTTCCAATTTCAATTTTTTAAAAAATAAAGAAGTTTTATTTAGAGCTACGTACATATATCTTTATAATATTTACTGTGATGTAATCATCCCTTTACTTAAAGTTTTATGCTGAAAATAAGAGGTATTTGTGATTGAGGTTTGCATTGTGATAAGCAAGTGTCCTTATACTCATATATTATCATTCTATGTACTTTACTTTTCCATTTTATAAGATGAAAAAAGGTTACAAGATTAAGTGGTCCTCTTGCATTAGTTCTTAGCTTGTATGGATGAAGATAATTCTTTTATAAGGTAATTCTATGTACTAAGATATGTTGATATCCAACCATAAGGTAAAGTAAGAGTTTATTTCCAACAATAAATGCATAAATAAGTTTAAAATATTTCTAAGTGTTTATTTAATTTTTTGATTTTGATGTTTACAAAATTGATATTAATACATAAACATTGAAACTTGTCACTAAAAAATTAGATCAACGTTACTTGTATTAAAATTTTTGATAAATATTTAAAAAACAAAACACAATTTATATATGTATGATTCAAATAGCAACACTACATCTTCCTATCCTTCGTGTTGTATATACATACATAATTTCCTCTCCTGATAAAATTGCTCACTAGGATTCAAAATGCCTTCATTAGTGCATTACGCTCTATAAGTATTGTGTTTTGCATATCAAAAACATTTAAAAAAAAAATTATTTCATAATAAATACCATTGCTTTTTTTGAAGGGATGAAAAGGGTAATTTCAACACTTCTCTTGGAAAAAGAACAGTGTGTGGACCAATGTTCAATGAATGAAATTTTTTGTGAAGTTTAACCCATTTGCATGCTTTCAAAAGAACACTATGTGGACCAATGTTCAATGAATGAAATTTTTTGTGAAGTTTAATTCATTTGTATGCTTTATTTTTTCACTTTATGAAAAAGTAAGGAGATTTTTGTTTATGTATTTATATTTTCCATTATATTTATAGTATTTATCACATATTTAGTATAGGGACATTTTTCTAAAAATTAATTTTAAAGTTATAAAATATTAAAATTAGATAATAAGAAATTGAAATTATAAAAGCTATTTTATTAGCTGTAAATTTTAAATATAGATTATATGGATGTTTCTTAGATAATTACAAAAATAATATGTTTATTTTCATTTATTTATTTGTTTAAATTTATTTTAACATAGAATTTATTTATTTTTCCTTAGAAAAAAAATAATTTTATTCATTTGTAGAGAATCAAATTAAATTTTGTAGGTTTTTTAAGCACATTCTCAAAACTCGAGAAAACCTATGATTAGTAGAAAGAATTTAGAAATGGCCAAGAAATAGCGGTTGAAAAACCATAAAAAAAAACAAAATAAAGAGATGGAAAATAAACCCAGAAAGAGGTAGAACAAGTCCAAGAGGCCTCAAGAAATATCATTGCAGAAGAAACCCCCAGAGAGAGAACACCACATAAAAACCCATGAGACCAGACAGACCAGGTCAGATAGGTGTGGATCCCCAAAATGAACTAGATGATCACGACACCAATGAAAACCCTTCCAACGAGGAACCCGATAGAGAGAAACCAAGGAGTTGCACGCCCACCTAAAGGACCTACTTATACATTTATTTTTTTTATACATTTTTTCCCAAAGAAAAAAAAAACGTACTTATATCGAAAATGAAAATAAAAAAATCTTGTGGAAAAGGACGAACAATGTTATTTTTATACATAGAAATATTTGTGTAAAATATTATATTAAACCGACATATATTGAGATGAATAAATGGGACATGCATTACAATCTCTTCAATAATAAGTTGTAAAATGCAAGTTTCACTCTATCAATGTGAGTTTTTTCGACTTTAAACTATATGCCAAGAGAGTTAAATTCTCAGTTCATTTAAAACAAATCTTAATGTGACAAATATGTCTTCTTTCAACATGTACAATAATTGTTCATGACTTTTCCAAATGTATAATCATTCGTTTTGCAAATAATTGATATGATTTGATTATTATAGTGTTATGTTTATACATATAAATATTTGTGTAAAATATTATATTAAATCGACATATGTTGGGATGGAAAAATGAGAAAATGGTTACAATCTCTTTAATAATAAGCTGTAAAATGCACCTTACTATATCGATGTCAATTGTTTGAACATTGAATTAAATGCCTTGAGAGTTAAATTCCCACTTCAATTGAAAAAAAATCATAATACAACAAATATGTCTTCTTTCAACATCTACAGTGATTGTTCAAGACATTCCAAATGTATACAATGGATACAAATTGTTCCATGTGCCTGAATCCTTACTTCTCAACCTAATGGGCCGAATGTCATTTTATGTGTCCATTCAAAGCATCCTCCTATCTATGATAAGGAAGTTTTGTTTTATTTTATTTTTTTATTATTTGTTTAGGTTACAAAGCCTAGGGAAAGCCCCCAAGTACTTCGCATTTCGAGGATGGTACCCATGGTAAACCGTAGAATATTCAAGGCACAATGTCGATCAACAATAAGTCTTGAAGACATTACAATAGTATACTCATTATGATCTCAATATATCACTTGTGATAATTGAACCTGAGTGGGGAGGATAACAATCATTCCTCCTAACCACCCTAAAAACCCAATTGACTCTATAGTAATAAAGACTATAAGAAAACAAATGAATAAGTGAGATGCACATTTAAATGTTGTTAATAATAAGTTGTAAAATGAAACTCACTCTATCAATGTAAGTTGTTTCATCTTTGAATTATATGCCATAAAAGTTAAATTCTCACTTCATTTAAAAAAATCCAAATACAACAAATATGTCTCCTTTCAACATGTACAGTAATTATTCATGAAATTTCAAATGTATAGAATAAATACAAATAATTCTATGTGATTGAATCCTTAACTTTAAAACTTAATAGGCCAAATGTCATTCAAAAAAAATCCTCATATCTATAATAGTAAGCCTTATAAAAAACAATTATTATAACAAAAGTACATAATGTTTTTAATCATAATCATTGAAATACTGATTATATAGTATTCAAGTTAAGAATGTACCACTGATTATATAGATTTCAAGTTAAGAATGTGCCAAATGGAACACCACAATCGAAAATCATATTGAAATACAACCACAAGTTTTAACTTAAGCATGTGCACATCCAAATTGATTAGATTTTGTACAATAAAGAATGGGTGAATGTGGTTGTATGGTTGTGCACATATAAATTGATAAAAATAATTTATCAATTAGCTTTTGTACAATGAAGAATGGGTGAATGTGGTTGTATGGTGGAGAATGAGTGAATTTGGATTCAAAGTGTATGTTAGGTAAATAATTTATCACTTGGATTTTTGTATGGTAAAGAAGGGATAAATTTGGTTGCAAAGTGAAGAATTAGTGAATTTGGATCTCACAATTTAAATTAGTACATAGTTTTATATTTTTGAACTTGGCCAAAAATAAAAAGGAAAATAAAAAGGAGAATATCATTTTTAATTTCAAAATAAAAAATGTATCATTGTTTTTTTTAATAATTTTTTAGAGGATTTGAATAATTAAGTTAATCATACAACCTTTAAGGAAATCAATTTTTTTATATATAGGACTATTTTGATAGACATTTACACATCAACAATGTTCAACTCTCAATGAGAGGTGACAATTTACCAAGTCATGGAATATATTTGAATTTCATCTTGCCACTTACTAACGTCAAAGGTGATGATTTATCAAGTCATGCATTGAATTTCAATTTCATATTTATCACTTCCCAATCACTACTACAT
This sequence comes from Picea glauca, assembly GCA_000966675.3. NCBI lineage: Eukaryota > Viridiplantae > Streptophyta > Pinopsida > Pinales > Pinaceae > Picea > Picea glauca. The sequence goes on along the minus strand of JZKD02S2071239.1, from coordinate 1,198,163 downwards.
ATGGTGTTGAAGTCCAACGAGGAGCTCCAATGGTACGAATAAAATCGACCATACCATCACACATTACTATGTGATTATCAAAATTGTATTATTTTGTTTTTCTTGGTGCCCTGTCATTCGTCACCCTTTCGATGAAGTCCAATAATCATTAGTATTTTGACTCCTATTTGATGGTTACCATGAGGGCCACATGACACCCCATCGTCAAATGTAGATCATAGGGGAACGTTTATAAAACCATGAGCTATAAGAACTCAGTCGAGGACCTGCAAATAAATGTAAAGTTAATTATGATAGACTTATGTAACCTCTGTATGGATCAAGGTTGTCCCCACGGGGATCATATAAATGTACATGCGTTCTCTAAACATTCTATGTTTTGGCATTTTGTGTTGGATTCTGGTGATATAAAGGTTGTAAGTAGAGTGATAGGAAATGAGAGGCTTGTTAGAGAGATATCAGGAGGGATATTCAAAGAAAACAAAGGTGTGGGATCTACATTTCACTTTGCCAACTAGTTTTGTAAGGGAGACTGTAACTGTGATGTCTGTCATGTAAAGATCCTACTATTATGACAATTTATAAAAGATCAATATTGTTTTGACTCATACTTTTCTTATATGTGATGTTGGTTGAGATCTTTAGTGTTTTTCTACAATCTTTAAGTGATCTTTAATGCATCTTTATAATAATGTTTGAATCTACCTATAGGAAAATCAAAAGGTATGGATAAGAGGGGGAAATTGAAGGGGGGTTAGTTCTAAACTATGGAAGGGAAACTAGGGTGCTAAGAAGAGGCAACGAGTCCATTTATTTCACTCAAAAATAAATCTATGAATGAGGTTATGTTTGGTAAATAATTGACAATGGAAACGTTTGTTAGAGTAGACAATGCCCCTTTTAAAGATTCCTTGGGATCTATCCAACCTTTATTTCTCAGGGATCAGTCATCCCATTCAAAAAATGAGCCTTGAAGAGGGTTATTGATGCAAATAAACATGACATCCTCCTCCTATAAAATACAATGTCTAATGGGGATAAAATAGTTAGCGATCTAAGCGAATTGCTTGGGGGTTGGAAGTTTAAACTCATTGATGCTAGAGGAAGGAATGTGGGGATGATTAGAAAATTTGTACATATATCTATACCTTTCTTTGTGCAATTGGAAACTTAAAACCCTTTGTTGGGGAAAAATACAAAAAAATGTTCTTTAGGAAAAAAGAGAAATTTTTTCCTTGGTGTAAATTTTCCTTAGTGCCAATTGCATGCTAGGATACACTAAAATGCACCCCTGGTTCTGAAAACTCATTCAATTTGAGTGTTTCAAACTATAAATGATTTTTTAAGTCATTTTACATAATCCTATATACTTAGTTTTTCCTTTGTAATCATAAAAGGCTCTGTTGTGCAAAAATAGACAAATGATGCTTAGTAAAACCCTAGAAATGCACAACTTGTTTGTAAAAAGAAAGTCAAAGCTTTATTATATTGTATATTTGAGTTGTGCAAGTTATTGGGAGTGTGGTTTATCATATTAATTGTGATCATGTTGTTAATTTTGCAATTGCAATTTTAACTTTCATTGACTTAACATGTCACCATTAACACAATTTTAAATAATTTTTAAAAGATAAAAAATCAATACAACAAATATTTTCTAAATAAATTTAAAAAGATAAAAAATCAATACAGCAAATATTTTCTTAACCTTATTTTTTTGTTCCCCAAATAATTACATATTACTTTTATATTCTATAATAATAATATTTTATAATAATAATTATTATTATCAATTTTCTTCTGGCGCTTTATATGTACATTATTAATAAATTATAAATAAATACATGTATTCCTTTTATAATTTATAACAATGATATTTTATAATAATTGTAATTATTATAAATTTTCTTATTTGCCACTTTGTGGCCCTTACATTATTAATAAATTATAAATAAATATAAGTAAGTATTTTTGAAATAATTTTTTATTTATTTTATTTTTTATTTTTTATTTATTTTTAGTAGGGAACTTACTCATTATGTTGGAGCCAATTGCACCTAAGTTTTTCATCATTTCATGCTGAGTAAAGTAAATAACTTCTTCTTTTTTTCCACGGGAAAGTTTCTCGATTATATACAACAGTATACAATGTTTTTACATAGCAGCATTACAAAATCCATCCCGGAAACTCAGCAGGGTTTGATCACAAGACCTCCTCCCAACACACCTCCCAACACAGAAAAGTGCGCTTGTCTACCATCTATGTTGTCTTACGAGACTAGTAAATAACTTCTTCTTATTCCTAAAAAATCGTTTAGTTATATTTTGATAAAATAACTTCTTCTTATTCCTTAAACTTAAACTTTGAGTTATATTTTGATAAACGAAAACTTTGTGGACTAGAGTCTAATGAACTTCATTTTGTGGAACAAAGTCTAATGAATTACATTTTGTGGAGCCTCGCATGCTTTTGTTATATACAATTTTAATTGGTTCATTTTGTGGAACAAAGTCTAATGAATTACATTTTGTGGAGCCTCGCATGCTTTTGTTATATACAATTTTAATTGGTTTAAAAATAAGGAAAATATTTTTATAATATGTACTATGGTATAAGTATAATCATTCCTTTAGCTATTTGTTGTGGTATAAGTATAATCATCCTTTTAGGTATTTGTCATTAAGGTTTACACTATGATAAGGAATTGTCCTAGTGTTTATATATTATCTTGAAATATTTAAAGTTATATGTACTTATGTATATATATTATGTTTATGTACTTATGTATATTTAGGGTTTATATTATGTCGTTAAGGTTTGTACTATGATAATGAATTGTTTATATATTAATTTATTCTTTTATGAGTGCGATCATTTTTTTATAAGGTAATTCTATGTATTAAGATGTGTTAATATCCAACCATAACATAAAATAAGAGTTTATTTAAAAAAAAATCATAAAATCCTTCCAAGTGTCTATTATAATTTCTCTATTTTGATATATACAAAATTGGTATTAAGACATAAACATTGAAATTGGTGACTAAAAAATAGTTCAATATTATTTGCATCAAGATTTTTTATAAATATTTAAGAAAAACAACACACAATTTACATGTATGATTCAAATAAAAACACTACATCTTCTTATCCATACAACATCTCCTCTCCTGAATTAAATCGCAAATTGCTTACTAGGATTCCAAAATGTCTTCATTAATGCATTAATTTCTATAAGTATTGTGTTTTTGCATATCATAAGCATGGAAAAAAGGATATTTTATTACATAATAATGGAAGAACAGATTACACCGTTGCTTTTCCTAAGAGGTGAAAAAGGGTAATTTAACCATTTCATTTGGCAAAAGAAAACTCTGTGGACCAATGTTCAATGAATGAAATTTTTTGCGAAGTTTAATGGATTTTCAACCTATCGTTTTTCACATTATGGAAAAATAATGAAATTTTAGTTCATGTATAGATAACTTTATGATATTTAATTCTAATTTTTTTTTTTTATATTATTATTATGAGAATATTTTTATAAAAGTTAATTTTAAAGTTATAAAATATTAGAATAGGATAATAACCAATACATAATAACAAATGTAAATTATAAAAGTTATTTTATTAGTTGTAAATTTTAAATATAAATTTTGTGGGTGCTCTTTGGACAATTGTTGGACAACTGATTTAGAAAGTTGGTTTTCATTGATATCAACTCTTGGAGATTTATGTCAACCCTTGAAGAAGTCTGAAATCCCTAGAGATGTGGTTGAGATTGATGATGAGTTAATTGACATTGATGGAGTGGTTGATATCAACAGATGTGATGGGAACATTTGATGAAGTCTACATGAATCCATGAAGGTGTGGTTATGGGACCTGAATTTGGTTGAGGAATACGGACATGAAGGACCGTGTAAATGCAGGTAACTCACTCATGGATGGATAGTCCTTGTAATGCCATTTTTCGGTGGTAGGTGGTATGCCACATGGTTCCTCACGATTGAGGAGTTATGAGGACATGAAGTTGGAAGCCCCAAAGATGGGTTAAGAATCCCCTAAATAGTTACAATATGGGTTAAGAATCCTCTAATTGGTTGCATGTCATTAATGAAATGGTAAAGTGGTTGTAACAAGAAAGTTCAAGAAGCCCTAAAGTTTAGGAAAGAGGTTACTATTGATGCTTGAATCCATCAGGACTGAAACAACAACCTCACGAGGATACAAATCCTCCTACATTTTTATAGAAGTAATACTCCTCTTTGTTTTATGATAATCTTTTAATTCTAGATTTCCAAATTGATATAGGACATTGAGAAAGTCCACTGTGGTATTCAAAGAAATATAGAAGTTGCATAAAATAAAATGTTTTATTTTGAAGAGAATTCTTGAGGGATGGCCAGGAACCTCATACATCACAGATTTGAAAACATGAGAAAAGTTTTCTCACATCCATCATAGTCACTCAAAAGATTTCTGATCACACATAAAAATAAAAGAAAATGGTTTGTACACATACACATAAGGAAACTTTAATAGAGTAGAAACATGTGGAGCTCAAATGAATAAAATGATAGATCAATCTCAAATATTTTATGCTCAAAACTCAAAGTTATAAAACACCGTCAAAACTGATCCCCAAATTAGTTCTCTTGGGATTTCTAAAAAAATATTAAAGTCTATTAAAAAGTTTTGAAATTAAAATGAATTTGTCCTAAGGACTGGGATTGGGGATCCCACGAACCATAAAAGTAAATATAAACAAGAAGTGAGTTGTGGAGCGAAGTTGATGGGAAAAGGCAGAGTAGCAAGACATGGAAAGAAGACATGAATAAGTTATCATATTTAGGTTAAAACTTTCTAGTCAAATAAGCGTAGTAACTGGATGACAAAATGATAAAGAAAGAAAGATGTGACCATCATAAACTTACTATGATTATATATCTCTCCTCTACTTGTTTGTTGATGTCCTTTTATTCTCCTCGTTGACGGTTATTAGAACCATCTCAATTGTTGTTTCTTGGCCTTCTTTTGTCATGTTTGAGACTTTTATCCCAAATGATAAAACAACATCTGTGTAGAATACTTCTTCATTCTTTAAATCAACTTGGATATATTCATGAAATGCATATCCTTTTGAACCGAAAGAAACAATATTTTTTGATACCTCCCATGCTTCTATTATCAATGAAATTCTCTTTTTAATATTTTTGTCAACATAACTTCAGACCACTACGAGAAAACTTGAAGATCACTTCAACTTAATACCAGGTTTAGTTGGTTTGACCATTGTCAAAGGACTGGCCAGGATTGGAAGAGGCATCATGTTGGTCTCCAATTCTTTGATCTTCTCTTTTAATTTGGAATTCTCAGCCTTTAAACCATGAATAGAGTCATCGAGCATGTCCCTAGTTTCCCTATGGATTTTGGAAATCTGGTATGGTAACATATAATTTAGGTCAACCTCTGAGTGGGCCTTTCCCTTTTTATTCTTCTTCACTAAAGGTCTCATTTATAATGACTTCCAATAAAGAGTATTGTTGAGCCATATGATCCTGTTGTTCTATTGTAGAAAATATTTTTTCAATGTCTACTTCTAGATCCGTGTCCTCCAAGGAAAATATTTGGATGACATTTTCTATAAGATTATCGTATTCCTATTGCACTAAGTTTTTTCTTTTCTTTCTCACCGGAAAGTTGTTTGAACTTTGAATTTTTCCAGGGGGATGATTCTTCTCTCCCCCTCCACTAGAACTATTGTTGACAGTCTTCTTAATTTGGTGGGCCACTGGAACACTACTCCTGGATGTAGTTGTTGATTAATTGGGTTGTTTTTCATTGATGTCAACCCTTGAAGAAATTTCAGAAGCCAATTCCGGTAGCACAAAGGTTTGGGTAATGGAACCAAGTTTTTTTTATGGATAATGGTATGCGTTTTTATATATTTGTAGGTAAAATTGTTCTAGATGGATAGTACATGTCATGCCATTTCCGGTGGTATGTGGAATGTCACATAACTCCTCATGGTTAGAGAGTTATGGCCATGTGAATTTGGAGAACCCTCACTAGTCATCTGTCATCTAGAAGCCCCAAAAGGTCAAAGTAGTCAAAGTGTTTGCAAAGAAGGAATTATTTAAATAATAGAGTGAAGTAATGAGTGTACTATAAGTCACAGAGGATGCAAAATAAATTATTTAAATAATAAAGTTAATGGACAACTTACTAATTATGGAAAGTGGTTAAGTTAAGTGGACAAGTGGTTATAAGTGGGTTAACCCTAAAATAAGGAAAGTTGGTTAAGATGGTTAAAAGGTAACCCCTTGAGGATGTTGCATGAAAGTATAAATAAGAGGCAGGGCCCTCTCATTTAAACACACTTGAATATCATTGAATATCTATTTTTTTGAAAGGTTATTTGGGTAGGTATTATTGATAGAGAAAAATTTCAATAGAAAAGTGTGGCAGAAAAAGTGTGTTAGGGAAAGTGCAGAAGAAAAAGTGCGGCAGGAAAAGTGCGACAAACAAAGTGTGGTAGAAAAATTGCAGCAGAAAAAGTGTGACAGGAAAAGTGCAATATAAAAAGTGTGGCAGGAAAAGTGAGGCAGAAAAAGTGTGACAGGAAAACTGTGAAAGAAACAATGTGCCAGGAAAAGTGCTGCAGAAAAATCACAGCAGGAAAAATGCGGCAGAAAAAATGCAACAGAAAAATTGCGGCAGAAAAATCGTGGTAGTGGACTCGCAACAACACAACGCTACAAGAAGAAAAAGAGGTATGGTTCTCATATGTGTAGTCTTGAATTTATTAATCAAGTTGAGGGTTTTCCTTGTAAATATGTTGGATTCCCTCTTGGGAGTTTATGGCTTGTTGTAGAGTTGATATGAGGCAGATCTACTGAAGTTTAATATTTGTGCATGTTTGAGGGATTTTGTTTGAGGTATGTTGCTAACATTATTGGTACAGATAGAGGTTGTATAACAGTGAGGTTTTAACACATGGTTTGAGGTATAGAATTGTGGTATAGTGTTTGAGGTATATGTGATCAGATCATATTTGGATGATGAAATTGATGAGGGATTTTGGTTGAGGTACATGTTTGGTACATGGTTGAGACAAGTAGTTGATGAG